>JABUQX010037948.1:22500-28434 GCA_015478945.1 Trachelipus rathkii
TTCAAAGTTCTGAGTTGCCAGAAATGCTTTATTATCATGGCCTGTTTGTTAAGCATGAGAAATAAGGTAAAATATGTTATTTTTTTTTTATAATTTTTTTTTTTTTATATAAAGCATGTTCTAAGTAAGAGAGAAGATAAAAGGAGTCGGGATCTCTCGGCCTACCGGTGGACGACGGGGGGGGGGGACTTCGTCCTCCCCTCTGTCCCCCGTCGGGCACGAGCCCACTAAAAAAAAGAAAAAAAATCTTCGTCTAAAATTGCCCACTGATTACAAAAATGTCATTTGTTTTAGTGTAGGATTTGTAGTTAGTTCTCTTATTACGCGCCTTTCCTAAAGTAAACTCTGGCCTTATTATTATTATTATTATTATTATTATTATTATTATTATTATTATTATTATTATTATTATTATTATTATTATTATTATTATTATTATTATTTTATTATATTATTATTAATTATTATTATTGTTTTCTGTTATTGTTATTGTTATTGTTATTGTTATTGTTATTGTTATTGTTATTGTTATTAATATTATTATTGTTATTGTTGTTATTATTATTATTATTATTATTATTATTATTATTATTATTATTATTATTATTATTATTATTATTATTATTATTATTATTATTATTATTATTATTATTATATTATTATTATTATTATTATTGAACCTTTACCGATCTAGGAAATGATAATATTTTTGTTTATTATTTTTTTTTATTATTAGATATGTAGGAAAGTACTCTTATTATAATTTCTTATGGTAACAGAATGATTCAAAATTTTTATTGGACCTTTTCCAATTTAGGAAACGGTCATTTTTTGGTTCATTATTATTATTATTAAAATTATTATTATTATTATTATTATTATTATTATTTATTATTATTCATTATTATTTATTATTATTATTTATTAATTATTATTATTATTATTATTATTATTATTATTATTATTATTATTATTATTATTATTATTATTATTATTATTATTATTATTATTATTATTATTATTAATTATTATTATTATTATTATATTATTATTATATTTATTCATTACATTATGTGAATGTAATAATTAATATCTATGTGAATTTATTACAATAACCACATTAATTAATTATTATTTAATTAATTATTTTATATTAATTACTTATAATTTTTATTTATATTTATATCTATTATTATTATTCTATTATCTTTATTTCACTATTATTTATTATTTTATTATAATGATTATTATTATTTAAAATTATTTAATTTATATATTATTAATTATATTTAATTATTTATATTAATTATTTATTTATTATTTAATTATTATTATATTATTATTCATTCATTATTATTAATATTTATAATTTTATGTATTTAATTATTCTTATTTTACTGTTAATTTTACTCTTTTATTAATATAATTACTATTTTTTTCCATATTATTAAATTTATATTAATTATTTCATTATTTATTATATTAATTATTCATTTAATTATTATTTAATACTATAATATTATAACAATCTTTATCTATTTTAATATACTATTTTCTTATTATTATAGTTATTATTATATATTTTTATATTTATTATATTTGTTGTGTCGTAATCTGAGAATAGGAAATAGAGTCAGTTTTATTTAATACGTAAATTTAAATTATATCCTAAGTGGTTTAACAGTAACGTAACTTGTAGTTATTTTAAAATTATAATTATTTAAATGGGTATATAGTAATTTTAGGACGTTATTTAAAATTAACCATGTGCTGGCATATTAATCTCATATAATACATAAACATTGTTACTACATTTTTAACATTTATTTAAAAAAATAATTATTTTTTAATTTATTTATACTTATTTACTTAATATATTTAATATATTAATTAATATTATATATAATCTATTAATATTAGTATTATTATTTATTTTTATATATATACTATATATTATATATTTATTATATTATTAAATATAATATATTTTTAAATATATATATATATATGCAGTATTTATTTGTATGCTTCGACTTTCGAGTGACTGAGAGACACTTTAGTGTAGAAGAAATCAATTGCTGGTGATAGCATTTCTGAAACAATGATTTGTGAAAATGAGAATTGAGAATAATTCAATTGTATTCGGGTTTAATCTTTTTGCAAAAGTCGTTATAAAGTAGGGTTAAAAATAGGGTAAGCTCTTGTGGCATGGTGTTTAGTGATTTATTTGGTGTTCGGTGTATGGCTCTTAAATTTAAATATAAAAGTAATATTGATATATTTACAATATTCAGAAGCATGATGTATATGATATTAAATATGGAGTTGAATAGGTTGATTGTGGGTTTCAATATTAATGACAGAGCGAAGAAAGGTTGGTTTAATTTCTCTTGATTATTCGTTTTATAATATGATTAGGTTTTTAATAGAAAGAATGGAAGGAAGTAGAGAGTACCCTTAACTTTATTATTGCAGATATTAAGTGTTTGCTGTGAATTTGAATGAGACTTTTAGAGAGCATTGGTTGGGATTTTGACAGGGTGTTTGTAAAAGGTAAAGTACGGTTAATTGAAAGTAAAAATGTAATGAAATAAAATGAATATAAGGTTTTATATAGTGATGATGGAGTCTCACGGAGTTGAAAGATATGTATTAGATGGTGAATCAAACTGGAAATCAAGTTGTTTCTGAGATTTACAAATTATTATTAGTAATTATACATATGGATTGTATGATAACATAATCAGATGTAATGCTAAGAGTATGTTATGTATGGAAAGTTGCTGTAATGCTAAGGAGGTGGCTGGTGGAAAAAAGAGATACCTTCGCATGTGTATTGACTAAAGAGGACTAAATCTTGATGTGCACCAGCTAGGGGTTTTTGCAATTAAGCGTCAATTTTGTTAGCTTGTTGTAAATTGCATATAGTTGATAGTTTATGGTGATTTCTTCATAATTAAATAGCGTTTTTCCTCTACTGGCTTTTAATATAATGTCATATAGTTTTAGGGTACTTAATGTGTTTCATATGGACCATCGGGCGTCTAGAGAGTGTTTTAGGTGTGAGAAATTTTGATCATCCATTTTTATACTTTTATGCAGGAGATGAAACTCATAGGGATTCGTTGAGATTTGGAGAATTAGGTCTTAATTTGAAAGAATAAACGAGTAGATATTGATGATGTGTTTTTTGGTCTATGGATGGACAGGATGAGGTGATAGGTTCCGGTTCTTTGGGTATTATGCGGTGATGATTATATTCGTGGATCAGAGTCGTGTCGGTGAAATTTTCGACCGTGCCGTCGATCATTCGTATTATGATATAAAGATGGATGAATTCCTAGCTAGAACCGTTTAAGGGAAAGTATAGATTTTATTTCTTTCCATGAGGCGTAGCAGCAATTAGGTTCTTAAGTGAGGACGTTGATATGGCGAGGGTTTTCCATGTAGGGGAGGACGTTTGTTTGTAGGCCTAGCTCGATGAGATGAACCCCTACATGATACCTACTAGTGTATGGTTCTAGGCTCATGATACCTTCTTAGGTGGTATTATTCTGACTGGAGAGTTCTTTCACGTTATGGGTAGAAAGGTGTTGAACTGCCTCCCGTAACGTTTGATATTGGGGGTTTCTTTGTGGTGGTTCTTTTGGTCGACTTGCTCTTTATGTGCTCTTTGGCTAAGCTGTTTATGCTTGGGTTTCCGGCTGTTACTGCAACGCACTCTTTTCACCTTTCCCAAATCGTGGAACAGGAGATTAACATGAGATTTTTGGTTTGAGATAAATAATATTTTTAACATTTAGAATATTATAATATTTTATTTACGTATTTATATATATATATTTTATAATTATAATGTTTTATTTAATATTAATGATATTTAAATTCTCAATATTTATAATTCATTATATCTATTTATTATTATATTATTTTTATATTATATATTTATGTATGTATTGCATTATTATTTATTAATTTACAATCCTTTCTTTTTTTACTTTTATTTATTTATTATTATATTATATATTTTATTATTTTATTATTTATAATTTATTCTTGATATTTACTTATTACTATATTATTCTATTATATTATTTGATTTAATATATTACTTTATTTTTTTATTTTTTATATTTATTATTATAATTTATATTATAAATATATTAATTATATATATATTATTATCTTATTTTATTACATTTTATTTTATTATTAGTCTTTAATATACTTTATTCTTATTAATATATAATATTATTGATTATTTATATCTAATATTATTTATTTTCGGTCGCACCCCGCTGAGCCGACATCCTCTTTTTTCTTTTCATTTATTCTTTTACTAAATTTATATATTATTTATTAAATTAATTATTTTATTCAAATAGAATAAAAAAATTATCGCTATCCTGCTTTATCGTTGGCATATCATTCATCACGAAAATAAAAAAATTATTTATGTTTTTAAGTTATATATTAAGCAACAGATATATTTACAATAGCCGAGTTATTAACCTTATAATTAATATATATAAATATATCATAATAAATAATAATAAAATATAGTTAATTAAAATAACATTATTAACAACCTTTTAAAATTCTAAGAATACAATTAATAATAAATAATTCAGTAGAATATAATATCTATTGTTTCTATAATCATTATTATATCTCATTAAACCATCTATACATCTTTATTTATAGTATATCTATTTGAATTAGAATAATATTCTCCAAGCTTATCTTATCAAGTTTCCTGAGGTTATATCTAGGACTAAAGGGGTTTTACTCAAATATATAGATGGGGCTCGCCAGCATGGATACAATATTTGTGCTACATTTGAGCATGACATAATTTATTTCTAACAATAATATGAAATATTATTTCACTAAATATTATTTTGTACATAATCATGTAAAACGATTTAGCTTTTTATAGTGATATGGTATCATAACATTTTAATACAAAGTATCATATTCTTATATATAAATTTACCAAAAATAATTTACTTGATTGTATGAAAACTCAGTATTATTATTAATGGCTTTGACTTAATTGGTGAATATACGTTATTTATAGTCAATATGCTGAATAAAACTAAATATAATAAATCTACAATCATCTTCTTTATTTAAAAGGGAATAAGGGATGAAGTCTAATCATATCTAGTCAATAATAAAATAGGTTTTAGTAGTTATTAGTCAAATTTATTTTTTATTTAAATTTTTTATGTAGCGTCTGTTGGTTAGTGAGAAGCATGTAAGGTATCATATCTTTACTCACTATATGTTTATTATAACTAGGCGCTATTATTCGTTGTCTAATAGTAAGATATATTTTGATACGAAAAACAACTCAATAATTTGAGAGGTATAGATATATTTACGTATGGTCACACGCTACCTCGTGGTGTGAGTGCGTGAGCGGTGTATCCGTTAATAATACTTCTACGATGTACCCTCGTAATAATTATAGTATATATATATGTACTACCTATAACCGGAAGTATTATTGTATTGTATTCACTATAATATATATATATAATTGATCCTTAGTATTAGCTATAATGGAGTACTAGTAGGTCGTATTATTGACTTGGCTGTATTGGTGATAGTGTGTTTATTTTTATGTTAGGGTGTATCATAGGTATCGGTGTTAGTTGAGTTTAGGGCTATATATATATATATTTATATTATTGGTCATATATTACTTTATTTCAGTAACTCGCGTATGTATCATGATTGATGTTATTTCTAAGTGATTCAACTCTATATCTTTTAAACCCATTTTTGATTTGCTATTTTAGAGGTTAGGCTTTTAATCGTCTGTTACGACTGAATTTATGAATCAAGCTTAAGTTCATTTTTAGGGTCAGGAGTAATTTAGTCTATGCTACAAAATATATTAATGGTATATTATCGTTTAGAGTTAAA
>JABUQX010037949.1:0-40000 GCA_015478945.1 Trachelipus rathkii
TTTATTTTATTATATGAGAGAGAGAGTGTAGATATATCACATAATAATTTTATATTAATATATTACTGATTTTTATTATTTATTATATATCTATATTTTATATTATTATTTAATAATTATTTAATTAATTATATTCATCTTATTCATTCTATTATTAATTATTAATATATTTAATTTTATTTATAATTTTTAATATAATTTAAATCTTTAATTTATCTTATAATTATTATTTATTATATTTTATATATATTAATTAGTATAATTTATATTTTTATATATTTATTAATTTATTTTTAATTCATTTAAATATAATTATAGACTTATATACAATTTATAATTTTATATATTTTATAACGATAAATTAGTGTGTTGTATTTATTATTATATAATTTATAATTATAATTTATATATTTTATGTTATAATTTAATTTTAATGTGGATATGTATTTGTGTATTTTTTGTGTATTTTATTATTATAGTTTATATTTATTATTGTGATTAATTTATTAGTTTTTATATTTACGAGTTTATATTATGAGTTTATATTTTTATTGAAAAACGGGGTTTAAGAGTTTATTTATATTTATTTATTATTTAATATATTATTATTATTTTTAATTATTATTTTATATTATTATTTATATTTATTTTATAATTAATTATTATTTATAGTAATAACATTATATTTTATATTCTTTTAATAAATTTGACTATTCAGTAATCTGACAACTCACTTCTATCTAGGATTAAGTAATAGGATTTTTTTAATTTATCATATTATTATTAATTATTTATATTATTATTAATTATTTTATTATATAATTCATTAACATATACTTATATTATTATTATATTATTTATATTATTATATATTATATATTATTTATTATTATTATTTATTATTATCAATTGTATTATATATATTATTTATATATATATTATTTATTATTATATTGTATTATTATATTATACTAATATATTAATTTATATCTAATTACCATATTATATTATATATTATTATTAATTTCTTTATATTTTTATTATTGATTATTTAATATTGTATATATTGATTTTATTAGATTATTTATACCATATACAATATTAATTTACTTATTTATTATAATTAATAATATTATTATTATATCTTATATATATTATTATTATTGATTATATATTTGATATATTGATTATATTAGTTATTATTAGTTTATGTTATTGAGTTTATTTAGTTATTGTTATATTGGATTATATTATTGAGATTTATATTAGATAAGTTATATTGTTATTAATAATATATATTTATTATATATTATTATATTATTATATTATTATATATATATTATTATTTATATATTATTTATTATATTAATTAATATTTTAATTATTATTTAATATTATATTATTATTTCTCTTTATTAATTAAGAGTAAATAACATGAAATAAATGATTTATATTTATTATTTAATAAAAGAACTTTTATTATAAATTTTATTAAAGGTGCCTTTCTTGGATACTTATTACTTCTAGTATTAAGAGTATCACTAATACTATTTGCAAAGTACATTAGTATTATATTATTATTAATATATTAATTTATCTATCTATTAATATTTATAATAGCTTAATAATTACTATTATTATTTTTTTTTTTTTTATTAATTTTTTATTTACATTAAAACTATATTTTTTTATAATAATATATATATATATATATATATAATATATATTTAATTTATTATTATATTATAATAATATTAATAATATACCTTTATATCTGCCCGAAATTTTGAAATGTACATTAACGTGTATATAATAGAGATTATTTTACTATATTATTTGTTTTAGAAGTAAAAAGGTTCATTGGTTTATATTATTAGCATTAATGTTTGGATTATTTTATTTTCTATATATACACCTCCAGGTTATATATCCTATGCTTAGTAGTGCCTCTGGTTCAAAACACCTGATACTGTATATAGTATTATGTTTACTTAATATAATAATAAGAGAGAACCAAACAACCCAATTGAGATACTACTGATTTTATAAGTCCTACTCTTAAAACATTATCTGATTTAGTCATTGGAGTCACGTTATGTTTTATCAGTATGCATATTATATTAGATAAATTTAATTATGGTTATATATTATCTATATATTATTATATTATTATTATTAACATAATATTATATAATATTTTAAAAAGAGAAATATGAAATTGCAAGAAAAAATTTCACGTGTTATGAGAATAAATGGAGAGAGAGTAGAGAGGTAAAATATACTGTAGTTATTATATATAGTATATAAGTATATATTTATTATAATATATCTATATAATATAATTATATTAATCATTATACTATTATAATATATATATATAATAATATATATATATATATATATATATTATATATATATATATAATAATATATAGATAATAATAATAAATATAATTTAAATTTTATATATAACTTCAGTAGTTATTATATATATATAAAAATTAATATAATATAAGATATAATTAATTTACGTATAATATTAAAGATTATAATTGATACATATTATGTTTATAATAAGATTGATGAGGAAAGTCGCTAAAATAAAATGCTATGGATGTATTACATAGAGGAAAGCAAAATTTCGCGAGTCCAGAATTATACTATCAATAATCTTAAATATAATATATCAGAGAATAAAATACGGATAGAACAAGATTTAATGATAATTATCACACTCATGAGAAATAGATGTGTTATTAAAAAATGCTCGTGTGCTAAACACCGGCAAAACAATAAATAATGAATATATATATATAAATACCTATGTATTAAACACTTGTTAACTCTATCTATCTTCACAGATCTTAATCTGTCAACTTAGATATATAAATTCTGAAATTGTCTGATTATATGCAAACTCCATAATTAATCATATAAATTATAGAATAAAATGTATTAATTAACCAAATTACTATTATAAACAACATAATATATCTAACGATATAAAGATTAAGTATGTATAATATACACTTTGATATTGAGGATGAAACGCAAAACAAATATATAGAATTATGAGTTGCGTAAAATTCTAGGTGTTAAACACCAGGAAGTAGTGCATAATAGAATATAGAAATGAAAAAACAGAAGATTATGGAAAAAATTTAAGACACATATCTATTATCCCAACAAGGACTATTAAAATAGGTATTACTATAGAGAGTGACCGTTAGAAATAAAAAATAAACTGTACCAAACAAAACGTGTGTATTAGCTAATATTACGACTTGTGACTACGGACCTTTTTTAATAGCTGCAAGAAAAAAAAAACAAAAAGAACAAAAACAAAGTGACGAAAGTACAATACTTCTCAGAATCAGAGAGAGTTACTTTCTTCAGGAAAATGAAAGTTAGAACATGGTATGATAGTGGTATAATAAGCAATAACTGTTTTATTATTGTACATTTCGACGAGAGACTTCGAGAGAACTAGTAACTTAATGTGCCTATAAATAGTTGCGAAATATATGTTAAAAATAAATATACCAAAGAGAATAATTCTGGATATATGAAAACAATAGATAGATATTTGGAAATAAGTGAATAATGACGTGATGAAATAACATATAATAAAGTGATCACAGGAGACAGGATGTATTAATTATCACTGCAAACTATAATGTAATTTTATTAAGTGATAGATCGTCTATTAATATTGTCTATACGTTTTTCTTTTCTATGTCTTTATGTTGTTTATGATTTATTCTATTATTAGTTATTACACGTGAATAGATATTATCGATCTTTTATTCTTCTCTTTTATTACCTGTCATATTAAATATATACTGTCTGAACCTGAGGTGTGTCTGTTCTAGTGATTCTTTAATTTGCACACTTGTAAGATCTTCTATGTTTCGATATCATTGCCTAGATGTCTCGCTATTGCAGGTAAGGCGTTCTAATGCTATTCATCTTTGTTAAGAATTTCTATTTACTTCATTATAAGCATAAGTTTTCTTTTTTATTACATCTCCCTCGAGAGGTTACAAGATTATTGGTACTTTCGGGCTTTCTTGCTTTCGTGCTTTCGTGACTGATTAAATGGATATGTCTTCAGTTATTTATTTAAATTCAGAAGTTTATGTATATTTATATTGTCTTTAATTGTTCTAATTTTTTTATTCATAACTCTTGCAATTTTTCTCTGTATTTCGGCCTTATTTCTTGCTCATTTTGCTTAAGATATTTATTGGAGTATATAATTCATATTTATATCTACTAATCATGTTAATTAATTTTTTATTATGTAGGTTGTAACATTCGTTAGAACATTCTTCTGTCACCCAGAGAACATGTTATTAGCTAATGAAATTTGCTATTTAGACATTTGCTCGTTATTCGTCTTTTTATCTATGTAATAATGTGTCACTGGTAAATTTAGATTATTGTTAATATACTTGAGCGAAACTTTTAATGTTTCTTGATATCTTGTTCTGAATTTCCTTTAAATGTTATTTAAAACATTATTTACTCTAATATATAGTATATAAACTGTTCACATATACTTGAAGTATTTTATTCAGAAGCTCTATATTCTATGGAATTAGAATCAAGTTCTAATTGTATATATTTAAATTGATTCTTATATAATTTGTTTTCTTATATTGTTTCTTTTTTCTCAATTTAAAGATTGCGTTGGTAATGTATGATATTTACCTCTGTTGTTATTTCAATCTTATATTAATTTTTTATAAAAATATCTTGGCAATATTTCAAATTCGCCACACCGTTTATCCTTGAATTTTTATATCTTATTCACATTAATTAATAGTATATTTTCAACACTGTATTTTTGCGATGATTAAGCATTTATATGTTAATTTGAGAAATGAAAACCAAATTGAATTATTGCAGTTATCACAATAATACTTTTTATCATGCGTCTGTATAGGTATAAACTATATGTTGTTGTTATTGAGTCGTGGTGTTTCTTCTCTTTGTTTATAAACATCCTATTATATCATAATAAATATATTAATCTTAATCGAATACTTAAAGATTATTCTTTGTAGAGCTTAGTATATCATCTTATATAATTTATCATATTAGTTATATATTTATATGTTACTATAACATATAATCAATCTATTGTTAGAGCCAACTAACTTATTATATAATATTATAATATAATATTACTAATATAGTCAACGTAATCATATCGAGATCAATTCAGTGGTATTTATGAATACTTGATATAAAAATGCAGCAACACACAATCATAAATTATGAGAGTAACTATTACACTTATATTATATAGCCAAAAAATATTAGTTCTTTTTGCTTTAGCATTGTGAGGGAGATAACATAATATAAAATAAAAAATGTATTATATAATTTTGATTTATTGCTAAATATTAGTTATTATATATATTAATAAGTAAGATATCATATCTCCAATAATATATAATAATAATATAATATATATAATATATATAAGTAGATCGTATATATGATATTATATTGTATATATATATTTATCTCAATAAATATAAATTATATATAAATAATTATATATTTTAGAAAAAGCAATATAACTATAAAAATTGAAGGGGATTATTAACATTTTAATTTATAATAGGTTACTAGAGTATAGATGTATTATAGCCAATGAAATATTAGTATCAACATATTAGGTATAATATATAATATATAGCTATAGTATATAACATGATACTATATATATAATATGTATATGAATATATATCATATACTATATACACATTATTAATATACACCAATATACAATATTAATTTGTGTCTATACACACATTAATATTATACAATACTATGGGTTACGCATATAAATATTCATTAATGAGTTATTTATGGATTTTATCTATAGGAACTATTTAGTTTGGTTTTTGTTCCTGCACTTAACTTAGTCATCACTTAAAAACATATATTTTTTTTATAAGTGTGTAAATAATAAAAAAACTTTATTTAATTTTATTTCACCAGTTAAGTATATTTTTGTAAATGTATATATCCATCTATTGCAGCAGGAACATTTTATGGATGGTTGGTTTCTTGTGATGGGTTTGTTGCAAATAGGGTACCGGTAGCTGTATTTTGATAGCCAGGGTTATGGTGAATATTGCCGGATTGTTTAAGCATAATGGGAATGACAAGGATTAAGTTAAGTTTATTATCTAGATGTAAGGGGTAGGAGGTTGGCCTTAATGGTTCTGGCTTGTAGGTGATGAGCAGGATCAAAAAATATAAGTACATTGATCATATAATAAACTATGGATCGATATTTAAATATATAATTATTCATATGTATTATACCGTTTAATTAACTTAAGCTAGTATATTAAACTATATTAAATAGTTACATTCATTAATTAAATTAGATCATGGATCTATGTTATATACATACTCACAATAATATTATATATATTAAATAAAATATCAACAACTTACATACCGTATTTCAGATGTATATATTTTAGAAACCTTAATTGAGCAAACATAGTATAAATAAATATTATTGTATTCACTAGATACTGAGACTAATACCTATAGTATCAGGGAGTATATATACGCTTGGTAAGTTATTGAGAGTATATAGAATAGTAAATTGTGCTAAATATAATGGAATCATATTGCACAGTGCCTAATTAATCATCATATATGTAAACGACCAGGAGTCTTGAGTAATACTGATAATCATGATAATATGAGTATGAGCATCTATAGTATCAACAGTAAGATAATTTTCAGTATATATAGAGAAAACGTAAATAAATATTGTGATTATATAGTTAATTAGTTATATATATATATTATATGATTCATAACGTATAATATAAAAGAAGAGCCTATTCCAAGATAATGATTAGATATGATTCAGTTTTATATTTATAATATATTCTCATCTCTCAACTCTAATAAGTTCAAACTTTTCGTACTAGAAAGTATGATAGATATTAATAGCTTTTGATAGCTATTAAAACAATTTATGATTATTCATTATAATATATATCGCAAATTTTGCTTTGAAAACGTAAACTTAATACTACATATTATAAATAATTATTATTATTATAATTGAATGTTAATTAATTATTAAATATTTAAATTTAAAGATGATGTTATTCTTTTTTAAGTTATTATTTTAATTTCTTATTCATATTTATTTTCTCAAGATTCAATAATTATATTATATAATTTAATTTAAATTAAAAATAAATGAGTATGTATGTGAATGTATTTCAGAAAACCACTTTTTCAAGTGATTATAAAATTGATTTTGTTCAACATAAGTGTAAAGCTACGTGATTGTATTATTATTGGTGCGAGTGAGGAGTTGATTTCCTGTGATAATTTATTAATCCTTACTATATAATTGATACATATAGGGATATTGTAAGAATATTTATAATTAAAGTAATATGATTATAATAATATTTATTAGAGTGTACAGGTCATTGACTTACTTTATACCGAAGAAGTAAATATAATATATATTTAATGATAATTAAAAGGAGCATCATTAGTGCATATCGTGGTTATACCAAGAGTTTACTAACTGTAGATTGAGGTGATTTTAAAATTGCCGCTCTTACTCCGACTCCGCCTACGAATATCTTTATTTCACAAATGTGAAAAACTCGATTTCTATCTTATATATTCGAATACGGCTTTGCAGCAATGATTTTATCAATATATAAGTTTCCGTCATTTGTTACTCCTTCATTCGTTTATGGTATGTGCACCTTCTAATCAAGTACTTCCAACCAGCTCGAGAGTATTTATCCGATCATATGCGAAAAACTTGTTATGCTTTCGTAGCCGTCTCTCTCTCCGTCTCTCTCTCTCATTCCACTCTTGTCGTGTTGTGGGGAAATAGAATATTATTTCAATCCAATATATCCACACGATCATAATCGCGTCATATTCTACTTAATCCTGACATTTAACTTCAGTCTATATCACTTCTCTTAACATCTTCTTTCTCAAATAATCTCTCTAGAACGTTTAGTATGGTATCAAGAATGTGTCCAGTTAAAAATAAGTATATTGTATAAATTATAATGTTAACGAGAATATTTAAGGAGTCTTACGTTAAACTCTTTAAATTTATAATTTTAAATTTAAAAGCGACTACTAATAAATTATTTAAATTAAGTTAAATTTCTACTAGTTAGCCTTATTTAAGAATTTAAATAAATCTGAAGAACAATTTATTTAATCACATAATATATTTAAACACCAATTATGATATTCCACATTTTTTATATCTATTTAAACATCTATGTATATAATAATTGGACAAAACAAAGTAACTTATCTCGTAATTTATATTAAAATTTTAATTAAAACTAAAATTCCCAAATTCCCATCTCATCAAAAATTTAAATTTAAAAATCACGAGATTTCATTTTTAATTCTTACAAATTTTAATCATCAATTTCTACAATAGTCGAGATTTTGGGTCTATAATAATTTATAAATAGATTCAATAAACTTTTGTTAAGTATTTAAATTTAATTTAACATCTAAAATTAATAATTAAGATAATATTTAAAATCTAAAATAAAGCTAAGTTTTTGAAAAAATTCGAATTCAATAAAACTAAGAAGTTAAAATAAAAATTGTAAAATTATCAAAATATCTACCACTTCTAAATTAAAACTAAAATTAAATATTCAAAAATATTAAAATTAAATTTAAGAGAATCAATTATAAATTTCAAAAATTTAAATTTTAATAAATTTAAATTTAATATTTATAAAATTTAAATTTAAAATTCATAAATATCATGCAAATTTAAATTTAAACTTATAAAATATATTAAAATAATATGAAAGATTATAGAGTTTAAAATAATAATTTAAAAAAAGTTGATGAATTTAAATATATATTTATATAATTAATTATTAATATTAAGAATTAAAAATATATCACAAATTTTAATTATATATAAAATATGAACTTATGAGTAATATTAATATAATTTATATAATTAATATTTATTAATTATAAAATATATTAATATATAATATATTTAATATATAATAGAATTAATATAATTTATATAATTATTTATTTTATAAATTTGCTTTAATCTATTTAATGGTAATATTTATTAATTGAATTTATATAATTATATTAATTTGTATATTAATATTATATATAATATTATATTATATATATTATTATAATTTATACTATTAACTATTATTACTATCATATTAATTTAAATTAATTATTATAATATATATATTATATAATATTTATATATATAATATATTAATATATAATAGTTAATAATATTTAATGTATTATATATTATTCTAAATGTATTGTATTTTATAGCATATATTCAAATTAGGTAAGTGGAATTCATGGTAAGGTATGCATTCCATACCCAAGTATATTATTTATAGTCATTTATTAATTAAAATATAAAAATATTTAAATGGGTAAATTGTAATAATATCATAATTCATTTATAGCATATTAGTTTATATTGCAAATGGAGGATGGAAACAAAACTGATTTTCTTAATTATAAATTTTACAATATAAGATATCTACATTTGTTCATCACTAACGGATTTACTATAAAATTTCATTGAATTTCCTTCCTATCTCGTTATTTCGCTATAGAGGATAATTGGAAAACCGTTGGGACGTACTGTGGCGTGTACTATTCTTCATATTCATCCACATTATTATAATATTGAAGGAAAAAGCCAAGCTGCGGAGTATGGAACCTTACGCTGGTTGAGAAAAAAGTCGACAGTACACAAGGAAGTAACCACAATTAAAGTCAGTTCGTATGATGCTATACTGTTAAATCTTACTTCACAATACACCAAGACGAAGTGAATAATTCTCGCATGCGTAAAAATAGATTTTCGAAAAAAAAGACTTGCCTATGAATATTCATTCATCTCTATATACTACTAATAGTATATGATATATTCTACGTAACATTCCTACATACCCTCATCACACTCATATATATATTATACTATATCTCAACTCTATCCACAACTGTTACTATGTAATTATATATATATTATATATAAATATCATCTCCTTCCTTCACTTAACTCTATACTATCTCATCTATCATACTATATTATATATCATACTATCTATATCTTACTATTCTACTCTTCTCATCCTTCTATTAATCGTATCTAATGTCATATTTATCTATTCTATATATTCATATAACGTATATCTCTATCATACTATATAACTATCATTAGTACTGATATAATTTTAATACTTTATGATCGGTTAGGTCAGATTGAGTGGGATATAATAAATGTTTACACATCAATACTAATATTGATATTGTTATAAGTATATATTGAGGATATATGAGGCAGTGAGAAAGGTTGTATGTGACTATATATTGAATTTATTAATTATATGTACATTTATTTATATATAATTATAGTTATATTATTATTTAATACCTTTAATTATATATATATTAAAATAATTATTATTTTAAAAATTCTGGTAGTAGATATATATATATATATATATACGTATATAACACTTCAATTGAGTCTAGTAATAATTTTTATATTAATAATCTATTTATGCATAATATAACATATATATCAAACTAGTTAGTAAATCCAATAGCTATTATTACTATATGAATTATGTTATAGAATAAAATTATTAATAATATTTATTATTCACACTTCAAATAAAATGAGTATAGACTGTATATACTCTAGTCAGTTTATAGAGTATTTAAGTCAATGTATTATATGAATATTATATATAATTATTATACTATATACATATATATTATTAATACTTTTAATATATTATATAATCTATATATATACTATAATATAATATATATTATATTAATATCTAATAAATTATATATTATCATTATATATATATATATATATATATATATAGTATATTATATATATTATAATATATAATATATATATTATATAATATATATAATATTTAACTTTGCCATACCCCAAAATGTTAAATACATTTAACAAATGTACGTACCTAACTTATGAGAATATATATATATATGATATATATAATAATCATATATAGTAATATATATATATTATATATTATTATATATAACCTACATACATCCAGATTATTAATAGGTAGCATACTGCTTACGGTATGTAGATGGATATATATATATATGAGTAGTTATATATAATGGTACAATAATATATATATATACTATTGTAATATATATATATAAATATATATAATATATATTAATATAAATATATATTAAAATATGCTAGTAATATTATAATATTATAATATATATATATTATATATATACTATATATATATATATATAATAATCATTATATAATATATAATATATATCATATATATAAATATTATATAGCTGTAAATAATAATATAATATATACTATATATATATTAATATATATATATATAATATATAATTAATATATATATATTATAATATATATATTAATATAATTAATTAAATAATAATAGTATATATATATATAATATATATATCTATTATATAATATATATATTAAATATACATCATAGATATATATTATATATATAATATAAATTATTATATATATATATATATAATATATATATTTATATAAATATATTAAATTTTATATTATATATAATATATTATATTAATATATATATAAGTATTATATATATAATTATATTATATATAAATATATATATATATATTATATAGATATATATTTATATTAGTATATATTAACTATAGTATATAGGTCGAACCCAAACATATGATATCATTATTAATTATATATATTAATAATATCTATTTTATGGTAGATATATTAATTGTGTGTATTTAAGATGTATGACATACTTAGTCATTCGAATATGTATATATACCATTACATCTCAAAATATCATACATATAGGTTATCATATGAGTGAAAACTAGGATATTACATGCTTATCATATACTAAATGATATATTATAATGTTAGGAATTACTATATGTAGCAAAAAAATTTATTAGGTGATGAGTGGATAAATGTAAAATAAAAAAAAAAAAAAAAAAAAAATAATTAAAAATTAAAATGAAATAATAAATACATAATATCTCTAAAAACTACAAATATATAATATATATACATCTATTATACATAGCTAATGACTGATAAATGGATATAGACATAATTTTAATGGACTATCCCACTTGGTAAATGATTTTAGTGTATATGGTAAAAATATGTTGATATAAAATTAAATACAATATATATAATCAAATAAATGGAACGAGTATAACGATTAGGCGGTGGTATGTTTTTTTTGTTTTAGTTATCTTAGGGGCATCAGGAGACCCCCCCCCCCCATGGGACAGATGAATAGCGATAAGAATTACGTATATTATTGTGTAACTAGAGCGTAGTGTAGCTACTTAGACTTCAAGCATACACAAATGCTAAATTTCTTATTTAGCTTGACAAGTTGTCAATGTTAAGGTTTGTGGTGCGTTCAGAGCACCTGTACTGTAGCTGGGAACCACTATGTAACAGAGAGGGGTTCTTTTCAGCACTTTGTAGGACTGCGTGCTTAAAATAGTTCAAAGGTGTCGAGTGTGATTGTAGTAGAGTACGGTTTACCATGTAGACCTTCCCGTAGGGAGAGTGTGTTCGTAAGGCTCTACAAGTAGCACGCATATCAAAGGCAAGGCTGTTCAAATCCACGAACTCCTGCGAATCTCATAACACGCACATTGAAGAAGCCAATACAGTGAGCCTTTAAGAGGCGTTCGGAGTGTCACCGTTGGAAAACCCTGTCAGCCCGGACGGATGTTGGGAGGAATTACGTCCCCGCTAAGTGCCCGTATCGTTTCCCGGTATCAAACTGAATAGTTCCTGGTTTAAATAATAAGTGCCGAAGAGATCCCGCCTCGCAGCATCTATTATGATAATGGTGTTCATGACCTGCCATCAGTTTTTGATGAGAAGAGTTATTAGTACGGAGAGACGACAGTAACGAGTTTCAAAAAAGCATACAGGATCTTGATTGTCCGTTGCTTCTCCATAGAGTAGGGTTTATATCACTGTATATCGTGTCTATAGATAGAGAGATTTTACGGTTTTCAGATGAAAAAAAGCCAAAAACTATAATAACTGAAAATCTTGCAGAGAGGATTATGTATCGAATATGTTTTCTTTACTCTAGTTACACAGAACTGAAGCTGGAAGATACTGGTAACTTTGAATTGTAGAACAGAACAACTAAATATTAGAACGAGATACTCTAAGATTATGGATGCAAGTCACTCTTGGCAAACTGTCAATGTAAGATGCAGTTTGATCTAGTGTAAATAATATCTTATCTTCCCCAAATGATTATGGGAGCTAAACAACATAATAATTAGCAAATCATCCCTGTTTACAATTTATCCTCGTTAACCAATTCACGCTGCAGAAGATCATTCTTTCTAACGATTAGTTTTTTTACATTTGTCGGCGTTTTTTAAAAATTGTTACTTAAGGAAACTTACCATGTGACAAGATCTGAGTTTGACCAGAGTCTAGCTTTAACCTAAACATATCGACAGAGAGAATCGAACTCAGATCCCATGATAACCTTCATAAGTAATGTATTACTATCTTTTTCTTTTGCGACACATAGAGAGTCCAGAGAGAGAACACAAAACCCTGTCTTATCAGCTATTTTTAGGTTTTATTATATTTTTTTGCTCTCTATTTTTTTTTATTTTTTTGTTTTATTAATATATTTATATTTTTATATCACTATTCTAGAGTCCACTAAATATTTGACCAGCTTCCCAGCCAATGTATCCTTTTCCCCCTGTGGTCTATTAGTTAGTATTTGAGATATATGAGAATTTAGATAGAATAACTTGATCAGTCTCTATACTGTATATGCCTCAATTTCTGTATAGATGATTGCTATTTTTATATTATATATATATATATATTAATATTTTATCATTGTTTATAATGTTAACTTGGAGGAATTTGTGTATGAGTAAATGTTTGTGTCTATATATATAATAATATTATATATATAATAATATATATATATAATAATTATATATATATTAAGTAGTAACACATATTCCTTACGTTATATAAATATTGAAAGGGTACATTTATAAAAACCACTAAGAAATCATATACAGGTATAAGAGTGATGAGATAATTAAAAATGAATATTTTATTATAAATTAAATTTATTGAGGATTTTGTGTATCGAGTAAATGTTTAACTCTACGTATACTCCAATACTCTCTTCAGAAGCTAAACTATGAAAAATAAATCTGTTAGACCCGTTTAACAAAAATTGAAGTAAAAACAAATAATAAGACAAAAGAAATAATATATACACGTATCACGAGACACGAAGGTGAAAAAGGAGGGAGGTCGTATTGGAGAATAGTGACTCTTTGATTTCATGAGTGTTAGAGTGGTTGTTCGGTATTGCTTGAGGGAGTTAGTTCCACATATGTGTTAATGTAGTGAGTCTGTCTGTAAACTATTATTATTATTCTATTGTGAGCGTAAAATGCTCTTTGAACTTCTGGACGTGGAGTTATTAGAATTTAATCTGTGATTAGGTTAACAAGTGTTTTTGCGTTTTCTATGTAATGCATGAGTTAACGGAAAAGTAGCAGAGAGTATAATATGATCTTGATCTTTAGGTAGCAAAATAGTGGTTTCTATGGTACGTGCCATACCTTTACCCCTCTATACCTGAAGTAAATCCAAGTCAAAGGTCGATATGCTTCACAAATTTCATTAACTTTGTTGAATTTTTTGGGCTTCCTGTGTCGACCTGTGGGTTTTCCAGCGTTCTGGGAACCGATTTTAAAGTCAGAATAATAAAAAATCAAAGATTAAGACAGGCTGTTCAGGAGATGGAGTAGGTGCCGGAGTTAAACTTTGAAAGAAACATTTAATAAGTCAAGATAGGTGTCAGTATATGTTTTCCAATGATGTAGAACATGAATAGAGTAGTTTTAGAACTCTCAAAGATGTCCGAGAGACCTCCAGGCTGGGGATTTTAGGGCTTCATACGAAAAAAAGATGAAATAAATAGAGTACATAACTGATGTTGGAGTAGGAGTCACTTCGACTCCTACAAGGAGTTGAAGGATTGGTGAAAGGGATACTTGACTGAGTACTACAGGGTCTGAATCAAAACTTGCATCAGATTTGTTTAATTGTATGTTATATTAAACCTTGCATAGGGACACATGCAGAGCTCGTATGCACAGAATCCTACATTTTATTACATACTGATACATTTTATTTTAGAAAACTTGTTTCATTATTAAAGTTTTTGAAAAACATTTTGTTTTTCTGAAAAACTTGTTAAAATTTTTAGTAAAACATGTTTTTACTGACAACTATATATTTATAGAAAGACAAATAATGAATTATTAACTTTAAGGGAGTGTTCAACTAGGTGGCAATTGAACAAAACCAAACAAAAAGGAGGGTTAGTGACATTTAAATTCAAAAGAAATTAAATTTAAATGACAAGCAAAAATCAGAAATAAAAAACAAAACAAATAAATGTCATTCAATAAATAAATGACATTTGTGATGTCATTCAATAAATAACTGAACTATGTGACGTTATTCACTTAGAAGATAACCTATATGACGTCTTTCTCAAAAGAGGTTCAAAGTTGGATAAAAATTATTATATGAACAATAATGTTAAATTTAATTGCGAAAACTCGGTTTAAATCGATAACTAGTTAGCAGTAAAAATAATCTTTCAAAAGAAATGTTATTGTTATTGGGTTATGTAAAGTTACTTAAAATTTATAAAAAAAATGAATGAGTTTTCAGTAACTTACAAAAGGGTAACTTTTCGAAGTAACTTACCAAAGTACCTCACCTTAAAGTAAGTTCGCTAGAAAGTGATATCAACAATTTTAGTAAAATAAATTATATATAAAGACACACATATAAGTGTGACTTGTGGTGAGCTATCTACAAATATAATAGCTTTAAAGGAGTTATATAGAGACAATAAATTTAATTAAAGAAGTTATATAAAAATAATATTTTGAAGAAGTTATATAAAGAATGGAATAACTTGTATGAAGTAACTTTTATATAAAATAACTATTATTAAGAAATAACTTTTATTAAGAAATAAAAATTATTTACAATACAAACTTTATTAAAAATTATATTAATTAATATATTGTAATATTAAATATTAACTATTCAGTTATATTCACCAAACGCAATTATAATTTCAAATAAAATAACTTATAAATTTTAACCGCGAGTGTAAAAGGATCAGTTTATCTAGATTCCAGATGGTTTATTAAAATATCCAAAAAATAAATTCTTTAATATATATATAATTGAATTAAATTAATTTCATAATTACTCACCAAATAAACAATCACTATCTATATATATATAATTCATATATAATATAACTATATAACAAATATATAGGTATCTATAACTATACATATATAAACCCCTAGCCTAATTATCTATACGCTACTATATATATAATTCTATCCCAGTCATTAATTAATAATATATATATATATAAATATATATATATAATATCATACTACTATAAGTATAACTAAACTCATATATATACGGTATATATAAGTATATATAATATATATATACTATACTACTACTATATATTATATACCTCATAAATACTATATTTACTATAGTATATATATAGTATATATATCCCATATATATCCCAGGAAATTTGCTTTTCTTAACTTCTTTCCCTTTTCCTTTGAGAGATATAGTTATCTACCACTCACATACATAAATAATACACCTATCGCTATTCCACCCCCTATTCATTACTACCACTTTTCTCGTTTCCTACCGCACCGATATACCTACGTACCTCCTCCTCATTCCAATGAATACCCAAACCCTCTATTCAGCCCGACTCTTTCATTTCTTCCTACTATCTCATTTCCCTACCACCATTCACCACCTCAGACACTATTTACTACATTCTACCTCCGTTTCCTTCCTCATTTATATACTTACTCCCTATCTTTTCCCACCTCTATACCTATCCTCATCAATACCTATTATAAGCACTTAATTAAGTATACTTACGTAGACCTTCCTGTACTCAATTATTGATCATTTATACTCAAATCTTATATATCTCTTTATATATTACATAGCTTATAATCAAACACTCACTCTTCTAAGCTATGGGTCGACATACTACTTCATCCAATTCGTATTAACTTTTATCCCCCTTTGCGACACATATTAACTGTTTTTCATCCCTTTCTCACCACAGATATATTATGAATATTACTACCGACTTATATAACTGCCCATAACCCTAGCTACCACCTACTAAAGTATATATAGCTAACATATACGAACCTATTCTATTACTCAGACATATTCAAGTACACTTACTCAAATCAATGCTAAAATCACAATTATATACCACATCTCAACCCTATTCAACTATCAACGCTACCGATATTATATACTATCCAAACTAATTACCTCGCTCTTGATCCCCGAACGCCCCTCTTAGATCCCTTCCCTCCAACTACACTAGATGTTTAGTTATGTAATTCAACTCCATTCCAATAGGCAAATTGTACCAAAGAGTTTATTTTTTTAAGTTACGTAATAATACTAAGAGAAACTATTTCATTCGCACACATATTTACTTCTATCAATTTACCCAAACTATATTTTAGTTTTATTGTATTACGGTTGGTACAATATCTCTCATAAACTTATCACCGCTTCTCTTAATAATATCAGTCACTTCATCCCTGTACTTACTACACGGTCACGCACTATTACAATCACAATATGATACACAACTATCACACTTCTAATACATATACTTCTAAAACCTACCTATTAGGGTCAAGGATCTTACCAAAACGTCCTCAACAACAACCAAACGCTATCACTATCTAAATCTTACTCTTCACACAAGTATACTATTACACACCTTACCTATTCACTTCCTATCAACTATCATTAACTTAATATATATCTTAGCATAGCTTCAAAAACTACACTCTTATTAACCCAGTAACATAATAAATACAAATATCAGTACTACCCAGTGCTAAGCCTACCAAATCCTTGTTATAGCAAACTACACCAACTAGTACTCACTACGTCTTATCTCAACACATTATACTATACTACACACCTTCGAATTCTATGACCACTCAATCTTAATTATATAGCATACTTCACCCCACTTACCTGCAGTCAGTAACACATTAATACCTATTCATTCATGCTTTCATCACACTCAATTATCTTTATCCACACCCTATACTATACCTTAGACCACACTACCTAAAATATATATATCCCATCACTCCAAGTCTTCCCCGAATATCATACCTATATAACCACACTCCTTTTAACTCATCATGTACCTAGACACAACTCATCCACACTATTCAACTCACTACTAGGACACACCTGCTTCTAATGCATACCAGTCACCTACCTTAACCCCTATCATATTGTATGTCCATAACCGCACTTTTATAGAATCGAACTACAACACTCCCCCTCACCTTTCTACAATCACCTATATAATTATAGACCTCTACTTACGTTCTTATATTACCCACCACCTTCACTATGTATCAGCCACATCACACTGCCACTCGCCCGACTTATCGTCTCATACCATCACTCTGCGGAATCACTCATCGTACAAATATACTACATGAACACACTAACCTTACCCTCACCCGACTACCATCTCTCTAATCATAATATATATATATATATATTATATAAATATATATATAGCTCATAATCATATCAGTTAAACCATATATTACCCTCATTCCCGTTCAATAACCAGGTAACTACCTCTATAACTACTTAATATACTCTACACACTCTCATCGGCCTTACTTACACCCCTAACAATCAACTGATATTTGTCTAAGAAACACCACCCCCCCGCGCAATACATGCCTAAGTCTCCAAAAACAATGCATAATCACTCACTCAAGAATAAACTCAAGATAAATCAGAAGAACAAGATGAAGACTTCATTATAAAATTTGGTCATTTTACCTCACCAATACTAAATCCCATAACTCACAGCGAACACTCCTCAAATACCGATAATGCCACACATAAAAATTATAATTGTTATTCGGTCATCTAACATTCTATTATCTTTATCCTCGGAAAACGACCTAATCAATCTATTCAAAACCATGTTGCTATAACATGCAAGATAAGGAATAAATAACTCAACAACCAAGAAAAACCTAATAAGTCACCCTAATTCATCTATAAATGTCATCGCTCATCTTTCAATAATTTGAAGCAAGGACATATAACGGTTTTGAAAATGGAGTATATATGGATATATGAGGACGATGACTTTTGACATAATTGGAATTACATGCTGCAACAATTGATATAGGAAATATATAACAACATATAATGACTGCTTTTACCTTTTACAACTGGAGACACCATTGCAGCGTACGGATCTAGTTATGTCATGGAGCACCGTACTACCCTCTTAGAAGTACCATTAATTATACTTAAGCTGTGCTATATATACACTGACCTGGAACCCTTAACTGTAATTATCCACTATATCGTAGCCTCTACTATATATCCGTGTACATATACGCTACGGCACCGGACATCATGCCAGAGTCGTCCCGCAATCGAGAAATAAAGTGTAGCATTAAAAGCTAAGGTTACACAGCCGCCAATCCTATTCCAGTGTCCATTGGTTGACTGTCAACGCCCTAAGTGTGACGCCTCCCGGTGCTTGCGTGCTGTACGTTTGTTCCCGAAGTATTTGCTCCAAAAATAAGAGTCGATCTTAATCGTACAGCCTATGGGTCTGGCTCGTCGGTATCGCTTCCCGTCCCTCTGTAAATTACCTCGGCACCAAATTAGCGGCGATGTTCTGCACGCAGCCTGCTCCAGGAGATCAACCTCAACCAAAAGAACAACGATGATCGATGCGTTTGGAATTGTGTTAAATTACCTAAAAAGTAAATGGTCGATGTTATATTCTTTAACATCAAGTCAAATAACCACCTCTTTCGGTTCTGTCAACATATCTCTAATATCGAACTTCATGTAACTGCCCCTCCAATTACCAGGTTACAACGTTTTGGCAATATTAAATTCAAGTCTATATAGCTGTGATTTGGTAAAATACAATTAGACGCAACGCCTCTCGCCTACTCTAGTCGTTCATATATTAGTTAATACGAATACTTAAGTTGATGTCCGGTGACTTTAGTACGACATCGCTCCCGGGCGTAGGATTACCTGTACTCAATTACCGTATGAAAGCGTCTTGAGCGTCCTCACCACTCATAGCATTTCTCATGCGAGTGCAATTAGACCGTTATCCTAGCACAAGGTACTAGAGAGTAGCAACAGAGAGTCACACTATCCTAAAGGCGTCCCTTGCGCGTTTTAGTGCGTGAAATCGTGTCTTGTAATCTACCCTGAGTACCGAGTATGATCTATTGCATTATTCATTCACCTATGGAACCGATTAATCTTAAACTCGTTGTTAAGGTCCTTCTGCAGGTCCGTCACGCCCGGTGCTTTTCTGTGACGCGCGTTCCCACCTACGGATACTATAAAACACAAGAGTATGTGAGACTAGGCTAGAGGGATTCTTTTAATACGGACCTTGTCTAATTTCATTACACTCAACATTATTATTATAGCTCAAGTATATACGCAATACCTTTATTACACTATAGTCACACTCTATTAATCAAATCACCTCAGTCTTGGGCACCCATACACAGTAGGGTTGACATTATTAAATAAGACTAAATATATACATTAATCAACATTAATTACTATATCCTACTACAACGATTATATAAATATCAACAATAATACATATATACATCTTATATACATATACTATATAATATATACTTATAATTATATTACAACTAATATCAATAAATCACTCTAAATCATCACCATGCCTATCCACTTATTCATCTCTCTATGTAGACATACATTCAACCATATCACCAGGGACTTTCTTAGCTCACTATACATCTATACACCCTCTCTCCTCCCTCCATGGCACAATGTACATCCTCCTATAAAAATAACCATTGGCACTTATTAACACGACCTGACCCACATCGTCCAAATCAAATAGAGCTAGTACCATATATATATTAATATATAACAGTCATCACCCATATCAAGGTACATATATACGTAACCATACCTATATACACTAATATACTACCAAAAATTACCCGGCTTCCAGTACACTCTATCCTGTCCTCTAGCTCACCCTACTAAAAACGACCCTCTATCTCTATACTTACATATTACTGCTCACTCATCACAAATATTATATTAAAATACTATATAAACATTTATAATCCTCACTATCATACTACCATCCTACGTCATAAAGCACTCATCATAATTCTAAGTGCACCACAAAAACCAAAGACACAAATGATACATCATTTCGCAACTTCACCCTCAATATAAGGAGTCCCCTAAGACAATCGAAAGCCACAATAAATGCTCAAATCTATATTTGTTCCCTCTTGATCAAAAGTTATATCGTATTGAAGGCATTAGAATGGTCGGCTCTTAAGAGGTTGTGTAATAGTTTGGTATATCGCAAAAGGAGTCGACCATGACGTCACAGAGAGACTGGGCCACCGTCGGACAAGGGAAGACGGAACTAGGAGGCCAAGCAATTGCGGGGATTTGAGACATAACAGTTTGCGAACCGACTAAGCTGATCTAGTCTACGTCTCAAGAATAGAAAATTATCAACACTAGACCATGAGAGACACTAATGTTAGCAAAAAGGAAAATGAAAATACGTTAATCATGCGGAAATATCAAAGACTTTATGCGCGCACCAATTTTCATTATCCGTTCCTACCTCAAATTTCTGCTTGCCACTAATTTATACTAATCTTTCTCTCAAATACATCTAATCCGATTTCTCATAATCAGTACTCATATCATATAATTGTATTATAATAATAATTTCATCCACTGCGTGTCCATATACATTCAACCAGCACTTGAGACTTGATTATTGATCCTTTCCTCTATGCTTGATTTTGACATTATATTGTATACACTTAGCGACATTGATATATAATTTTACACTTAGATTGTCGGAGCTGACTTTGAGTTCCCTCATTTAGCCATCAAGTCTAAATCTATTTATACAATATTATCATCACAACTATAGTTCACCTTGATCACGTTAATCCTATCCTAATCGTATTACCTGTACAACTTGTACAGCCAAATAAGACCAATTACCATTATATTTTATATGCTCTATTATGAATCAATAATACTCAAATAATATATAAACAATACATAAAATACTAACCCACAGACTAGTTATATTAACATCCTAATTATCCCTTCTTGGTTTAATTACACTATACTCTCCACCGAATAAGCGCACGCTATTATCTACTATCATATATACATTAATTAATTCAACAATTAATCAAAATTATAGATATATATATATTAGAACAAAAAATAAATAACTCAATAAATAATACATATCATACAATACTAATATATAAATCACCTTAAACCACTACCATTTATCAGAGTATAAAAACATATAATCTTCAATATATAATGACCAAATATATAACTATATATATAATAATTTGATAACTAATATATATCAATATATATCTATTATTAGATTATGATATCTACCTTTCATCCCCAATTATATCATCATCAAGCATCAACTATAATATAGACCTATTACTCTCTAAATATTCACGTCTCTATAACTATAAATATTATTATATAGTATGTATATATAGTAATATGTACGAATTAACTATAACACAGAGCATCTCGTGAGGATATATATCTAGCTTATCCGCGATCCCTACCACTCCTAATCTCCTGCTTATAACACTACAATATCACCAACTATCACCGCTGCTCTACTATAGTCTACCCACATATTCACGCTCCTATTCGTCCCCCATTGCTACCCTTCAATCCCTCACTTACCCCCCACGCTCACAACTACTCACACCTCTTATCTCAAATACGCTGAGTCTCCTCATCTCACATACTTCTATTTTGCCATCTCTGAGTATATTAATCATATAGACTCCTTCATATATTACCTCTTTTATCACTCACTACTACTCATAACAGTATCACCTACCTACCCTCTGTAACTTTATCACACACCCATCTCTACTACAGCGTCCTACATTCCCGCAAAATCATAAGCTACGTATTGATACTATACCTATAAATAAGATGTGCTCACTTAAATACTTCATCTCACGGTAATTAATAATACACTACACCTTAACCATATTATCTAATGCCCTCCTGTATTCACAATATCTCAACCTCCACTACCAGGATCATTATAATACCGGTTAGTAGACAAAATATATCTATCATCCAAATTAATAATACGTAATTCAATATTAAATCTAATATATATATCATATACACATTGAATAATAATATTATAACTATATATACCGTAAATATTGATAATCCGCAATATATACAACTACTTATATACTATAGTATATATATCACGATAGTAAAAACTATATAATTCCATAATGAATAATTACTAAAATTTGCTTATATTATTAAGCTATACTATCTCATTATTAAACTCTCATAACCTTATTATTCAAAAACACTACAGCTAAACTCTTTAACCCTATAGAGCCAGAAGTTGAATTACTATATTATTAAAACTGAATAGGAGAGTAAAAGAAACTACAAAACAAAAGGCTTTAGTAGCACACTAAAAAAAGAAGAGTCTATATGATATATTATAAATATGAAAGAGAATTAGTTTAAAATTGATACACACACTATATCATATAAATCTGGCTTCTAACACACTCACCAATGTTGACTTAACTCCTTCTCCGCAGAGATCTAGCTTCAAGGCAATTATATGACAAAATCAAAAGAATAATGAAAGTATTAACAGATTCGTCAATCTCTTCACCACTCTCGAAATCATATATATCTCATAACGTTCGATATAACGCTTCAGTTACTTACTTATATTTATTATATATAAATAATAATACACCAACTAATCTCTCTATCTATCCTATATATATCATATATATACTAACTAACTCTTGTATATCGATAATAATTAATCTATATAACATACTACACTCCTTACACTCATCAGTATATGTTATATAATATAGCTATATTCCGTATAAGAAATAGTTAATTTTACAATAATTATAATCATATACCACGTATATAACTTATAACCTCTATATATATAATTAAAATAATAATGACTCAGCAGGAGTGATGCATATATTAGAAAAGAGGCGACAGAGTTAAATCACAATGTTAAATGTTCCAAGGTTGCAGTAGCCTGAGAAATACAAGCGTTAGAAGCAGTGATCTTAGGTGTGTTTATAAACTGAGAATACCGAAGCAATAGAAAAATAGGAGAGAGAAGAAGAAAAGAGAGATCTGATCGTAGAATTTTAGTTGAAGAAAAGAGTATGAAATATACGCCGAAAATCAGGGAGGAGGCCGCAGAGAGAAATTCACAAATTTCATGACAAGCACTACGAAACTATATACTATATAATCAAACACTCTAACAGCAAACAGCATAGAGAAAGGGATAAACACTAAACACAAATGATACTTCTGAAAGATAAACAGACTAGCCCACAAATCAATACAACTTTTTTTTATAACACTACTACATAATATTTATCAATTATAGTTATAATAATATGTTATAAATTACTTTCATAATATAAATTATTAAAAATAAATTATAGTACTTGATACCTAATATATATTTAAACTACTAAAATATACTCATTTCTATTAATACATATTCTTAATTTATTTATAATCCTACTAATAATAACTATCATAATATTAATAATAATACTATTCATCTCGCTTCCAAAATACTTTAATTATATACTATATATATAACTACAAATTATCCCTCACTCTCATACTCTAGTACCCACGTATAACATAAAGATAGTAATATTAGCAAATCGGATTCGATCTTATAAGCAATCACACGGTCGGTCTACTATGATTCACCCTGATATCATAATCCAACTACAGTAACTCACACCTATCTCTTAATAAACGAATTTTAGATATCTGATACACCCTATTTTCAACTATAAGTTTTACCAAACCTACCTAATATCCCAAAATACACGGCCGCGGAGGAACGGTATTATGAACGACTGGCGTGCACCCCATATAGATACCGTTAACCCAAGCATTTCATTATATTTTGTCAAACTACTTCCTGGCAAATCACACCTTCTTATTTTCACGCGTATAATTCCAAATACCAACGTTTGCACTTACGCAACGAAATTCAGTTACCAACTGACTCTCATCTCGCACTGAACTACTACTACTACTTGACCTTATATTAAGTTCTCCACATTTTACTTTCTAACCTCACACACCTACTAGATTTGCTTCTGCAAATCAACTGAGACCCAAACGATATTAACTTCTACTTACACTCTCTAACCCAATCAAATAAAAAACACACTCTCACTCCCTACTCTCCCAACCTTCTCAGACGTACCACAAGAAGACACCCCCAATCGAACATCTCGACTAGCAAGTGTCGCCTTTGTATATTATTATTCATATGTTTACGCACATTACGCTATGCTCTTGCGCCGTCTGACTATTATATACCATCAGATGACAACTTTCACTCCCACGGATCACCACCCCTAACTCACCTCCACCTATCCCCTACCCTCCCCCCATCACCCCTTATACCCACCCCATCGTTAATGAGCACACAATCGCTAATATACTTTATGCTTATACCCCCCCCCCGGCCTCGCATTTACTATGTCATCACTCACACTTGAGCCTCAACCTCTATTTATACCTTTACCATAGACGATCACATCATACTATTATTTCACATAGCCCACCACCTAAAACCCCCTTTTCTACATACGATTAACTACTCTATACCTTTAACATATATTCACTAGCACTTAAGTAATAGCTCCCCTCAGCCTACTCCTCTCACATAACTAAAAAAGAAAGTACAACCCCCAGCAGTATATTTCTACATCTTACAACAGAATCGCATTACTAATGACTGTTGGCACCCACACACACCCTACAATCCAAACACGACATATCCGATACACATATCACACACTTCTCACAGACGTCACAAACCATTCCTTTAGACAGCACAGGACTCAGAAGATATCTCCCAACAATTCACAGACAATACTCAAAAAGAAAATAATATAATAATAATATATAGTATAATACATCAAGACACACACATCCCTGAACTACCTACAATACAATAATGAATTGCCATACTCAATCAATAATACATAATAATCAATAATAAATCAATCAATACATCGAATAATAATAATAATAATAATCACACTAATCAATCCTCCTACGCAACAAGTTCTAATAATACGTATAGTCACATAAAAATAACACATCAACCAAATATCATCTCCAACAAACAACGTACTATCACACATATACTAATCAATAATAATAACTCCACACCAATAAACTCCAACTAACGCAATACGATAATCAGAGACATAGATACACTCACTACAATAACATACATCCCGACAGACATTAATAATTAAGTTATATTAACAACACTCCAATACCACGTAAAGCAGTACAACCAACTCCCACTCATCACACTAAGCGGACAAATAATGCCCAATATACCACACAATATATATTACATAATATCATCACACTCCACACTCATAAATCCCACACATAATCCACCACAATAATAACCCAATCAACCACACACCAATAATACATACATCACACCCCCATATAACACACACACATTCAATAAATAATCCACACATACATGCACAATGGTCCATGTCAAAAAGCTAAAGAGAGAATAAATACCAAAATAGATAAAAAGCTTCAGATATACTATATAACAATCAAATAACTCTAAATTCTACAAATCATACAATCTACCCACATCCTCCGTACAAACACTAATAATAATAAACATACAATATACAATCAATACAATCACATATAAAACACACCTTGTACATCAATCGACTCAAATCACACTGACTCCACATAGACACCATACAATAGCATATACCATAATTATCACACTATCATACCTATCATAATAATCAAATAATAATAATAATCCATAATAATCTAATAAATAATAAATTAGTATCTACACTCTTTCTACATAATCACATACATCAATAAATAATAATACGATAGGAACCACAGATATAGTACATACAAAATAATCACATAATACATCAATAATAAGTAATACATAATCAACCCCCAATCAACTAATATCAATCGCAACATCATATACAATAACAATAACCTAAACACATACACACTACACTTAATAATCAGATCACCTCGCTAACACACCAAGAAGACACTCATATCACGACCTCCCCGCTTCCACTCCAATACACAACCTTATAAATATATATTCTCAATAAAATAACAGTACAACACACTAAGTGCATACAAGACACACACTCAAAATAACTACACGACATACCATAATCAACCCCATATGGCTCTTCATCAACTATTATAATTCACACACCAACGAAATTAATATATGAATAGAGAATTATACTAAGTATATCAACTACACCGTAATATTAATTATATCACATCACAGAAATTACACTAAATCCACACTCACATCAATAATAATAACTTAATAATACACACCACAATATAATACACACGACCAATACATTACAATGACACCTAATAAATGAGCCACACACACTATCCAATCTCAATGCACACTACAATCATACCATTATACTCATGCCCCATAACAGACCCATATATTGAATAAGTCATACACAGAATATAACTCAACCTCCTAATCACGACAATCAATCACATAAATAATTATCATCACATCCACAAACACCACACACATCACACCCAATCCAGAGGCACCCTCACATAAGTCAAAATAAACTTATCCCAAGAGATACCATACATTCAATCTTGCGAACACAACACATCGCATCAATAATACAACACCTATATAGTCGATTAACTCACACCAACATTAACTTCCCAATAGCATACAGTAAAATATAGAAATCATATGCTAAGAATATCTCATAATTACACTAAATGATTATCTAAAAAAAATAATTAATATCAATAATACTAGATAACACAGTTACATCAGTTAGTGGAGAGTAACGATACATATACCATACTAAATCAAACTTCCATTTAGACTCAAACTCCACACCAATTAACTGAATAACACACTCACACCCATCCACACATCATAACAATTAATCCATACACTACCAATAACATCATCACTGTAACGATCACCAACTATACTACATACATGACATACACGACAACTCAATATATCCAACTTAATAAATAACTAACAATACAATCAGAACACTTCACATCACACTATATAAACTCACACCAATAACTTAATACAATGAACTAATTGCTAACTCAACATTAGATTAATACGACACACATAAATACATAATATATATAACCCTCTCACCAACATTCACATTGACACATCAATATTTAACAACAAAATTACACAAAACTGCACACAATCGCAATAGAGATTAACTCACCTCCAATATACATAGCAAGACACTCACTCAATCAATTACACCACCCACAATCACAGGCACACATAGAACACAACATTATACCTTTTTTTAACAAGTTAAATAAAACACTTTCCACCACACATCAGTACAATACATCCACATTAATACATACATTAACACATTAATATATGACTCCCCATACAATATAAATGATATCATCACACACATAGATCGCCTCTTCCCCCATCTACACAATATATTACAGAACTCAATACATCAAATACCATTATAATAAACGCTCATAATAAAGTGACTAACACACATAAACAATAATACAGAATAAATAATAAAATAATTAACTCAATATATCAATAATCCACCAATATACTAAACTCACACTAAATACTCAATAATCAAACCCTATTATAGGTAAAAATAAGCGCGATAGACTATATAGACACCAAAGAAGAAGAAGACCAGATGTCACAACTAAGTATACATATCATGAAGAATGATAACCTAGCAAATAACTAAAGAATAAGACAGAAGAAGATAGAAGCACAGACAGAAGAAGAAGAAAGATAGAAAAGAAGAAATAGAAGAAGAATGAAGATAAGAAAGAAAGAAGAAGAAAAAAGTAAACCAACAAGACAGAGAAGAAGTGATCCCACAGAAGAAAAGATAATATATGCACACTAAGACCACAACTCAGCAAAGCTAAACAACAGAAAACCGAAATAAGAATAAGAGATATAAAACATAGACACAAAAAGAAACATAGACACAATAGATACACCAGAAAATATAGCAAACACAAGAACCAAAACACGAAATGAGAGATAATCACGAAAAAGAAACAACGAATAAGGATAAGCTGTAGAACTGTTTGCAACGAAGAAAGAAGCGAAAACCAGATTGAGAATGACGAACCCTACCAGAAGAAGATACGCCACACAATACAGACCAGCCACCCATGAATAGCAGCATGAGAGAGATCAAGAAAAGAGAGACAGTACACTCCATGCACCCATGAACAAGAGTAAGAAGAACCAGCTATACGACACATATACTCTGACCACCACGAAGAAAAGAAGACAACAGAAAAATAAGTCTGGGAAATTAACTTAAGAAGCGAAATAAGAGAGAATGACAAGAGAGAAATATTGAACAGAAAGGAAAAGTTTATTTGTTAGAGCGTCACAAGAAAGATAGACAGAAGAATCAAAGCAGCACTGAAAACTCAAGATTATTGAATTAATAATCACACCTAGAGATACACATCATAACTCACACAATATATTAATAACAAACACCTTCACACGAGTTCACATTCATATAACACCACACATACTGAGAGCATAGAGGTCAGTTCATCCCCGCCTACTTCAATGGCTCTCCTCCATACCAACACTAAAATAATAATACTACAAACTAATCCACATATTACATCTCAACATACCAACACTAATTACCACACACTCTCCGCCGTCAGTACCATTCACGAACCAACTCACAATAGTTATATAATCAATAACACATAATAATATATTCTCGGGAACAACCAAACTATTAGATAAATCTGATAGAGAGCATAGATAACCCAGCGAGCTATCAAAGATTAAACAATATATCATAGATGCCATCACTCAATAACTAATTAAATCAACAGCAACTCACTAACTTACATCATCACAACTATGAGACCGTAATAATAGAGATTATATAAATCATTTATGTAACTACCATAGGAACTACACTACTCACACCAATATAAAGATAATAATAAATTACATAATAAAATAATAATACTATAAATAAATAACACTGCACATCACGAACGCACAAACTCAACAACATAATCTCAATACATATCAATACACTAAATATTCAGTACACAATTAACATAAACAATGAACAAATAAGTAATTAAATCAATACATAAATAAATCAATAAATTCTATATACACACATAACACATCATAAATAAATTCTGAGAGAGTCACGGCAAATAGATACGTAACATCACAAGCTCAAGATTACTAGTTGAGTTCTCACAGAGAGATATCCACCTCAATCGTCATTGACCTTCTGCCCTGCCCTACACTCTTTCTCTTGCACCCCCGGTCACCATCTTCTCTTCGAGTCTAAACATATAACGTCCTCTACCTAAGCTTTCCCAGCACTTACCATCTAAAAGAAACAATACTCAGCTCATTTCACTTGAGTCACCGGAAAAACCATCAACATACTCCTTAGCCTATTATCTACCTACACTTACTACCTCCACACACCCCCCCTTCCACCCCCTCATCACTCACCTCACATCTCCTATTAACCATCAATCCAAGTGGACATTACCTCCTACATTCCTATATTCTATTACTTCACCTTCCTCCACGCACCGTCTTCACGCCTACACACCCCTACTAAGCTCGGTTAACCTTCCTACACTCATATCAGCCACTCTACAAATTCTACTACCTGCTCCAACTACTCACACTACATACTATATACCTCTGCTACTACAACCGCAATAATTAATCACATTTCAACTAGAGCATCCATCGTATCAATATTGACACATAACTGCGACCCCTCCAACAATAAAATAGGCATATATTGTCTATACCTACCAATCTTACCTAAGTTAGCCCATATCAATCAAAAAATACCCTATTTCTAACTAGACCACATCCATAATTACCTAGAAGCACTCAAACCTATTACAAAAAAAATACATAATTCTGAGAGCACGCATGTAGCTCTTGAAGTCAGGTGATGAGAGAGAGAACTCACTTCACTTCTTTTTAAAAAAAAAAAAAACGAAAAAAAAGAAATACCTACACCTATAAAAATCCAATGTCACTTTTTCTTTAATATATCACTAAAAACTATATTATAAATACACCTTTTGCACCATCCTTACTGTACCTCATAGTTTCATGAGGTATATGTTAGTTGGGCTCTCTTGTTTTTGCTAACTATATCAAAACATTCTATATTTCTATAAATTTCATATATTCTCCTATCAGTTAATCACTAAAGTCTCTCCCACTCTAAAAATACTAATATTCTTCCATACACTGCTCTTATATCGTTCAACTATACCTAATTCAATTATCAATAATTAATCGCATCCCATGCCTTAATCAAACATCCTCACACTATTTACAGACAATGTCCTATGTCATAAACTGAACATCGGATTACAAACTCTTCAAAACAATAAAATTTACCATTATTAAAACATTCAACACTAACACCAGAACACTCTATTTCCACCTACCCTGAGCGAGCATACAAACATCACTTCCTGGACTCTCATTTCAGCGTCACTAGCCTTAATCTATAATTACTACTCATAAACGATCACACACCTTAAATACATCACCCTACACACATCAAACCACACTTAGCACTCATACCCCTCATACACTAACCATGGCCCCCACTCCACATATAACTCCTCAGGCATCAGCACTCAATATCCTACCCAAACATACTTACCCTTAACCACACCAAACCACTCCCATACTTATAACTAATTATTTAGTCTATATAAGAATATACATTCATCTATCTACGGCTACACCCCCCTAACCTCTACTCCCACGCAATACTGTTACCTCCATAACTATCTCATCCATGACATCATACCTATCAACATTAAATATAATAATAATACAGCAGTCCATACAACTGTCACATATCCCACTCCTACTGCAATATCATTAACTCCGATAATCCTTAACTATCTCATACACACTACTTCTCCACCATACCTCCATCACTCTTCGCTCCACTTAAAACTAACCTGCAGCACTAAACCTCTTCACGCTTTATCAGACAAGAGTATTATCTTCCTGCTCCATACCATCTCAGCCCACACAGACAAAAATCGCTGCTTTTTATAATTATGTCATCGCCCGCCCAGCCATAAAATTAGTACACCGCGAACAAGCACCTACAGTCCCACTCTCTCAGATCTCCCCGCAGACCATAAAACTTCAACCACACACCTCGCTCGACCAGTTCATACGCAGCTATCCGGCATCCCAACCCACTACCACTACCTTTCTAACAAAGCAATTCACTACACTCCCGAAAACTTTGACAAAGTAATCCACACCCTCCAACGTTGACGAGCACTTCTAGAGCTACTCTTCCCCCTGCCCCATCCCCCCGCTTGTAACCCTGATCTGGCCCACACCCTGCCACGACTACTGTAATCAAGTCACGCCAGTCAACCCAGCACTGATAAACTACTCTTATCCCAGCTCAGCCTCACACGTATCCACCATCGGCCGGCCTCCCAGAGCGATCTCCTACAAATCCACGCCCACTCCCTCAGACTTCCCAATACGAACTCACTATCTTTCCGTCACGCTCTCTGAGCAGATACACTACTACGTACAGAGCCAGAACGAATGTCCTGCACACCCTATCTGGCCACCATGAAAGACGATACCCCATTGGAAAGTGGCCATCAGTACCGCATGTCCTCCCTACGAGCGTGCGACCCGACCGATGCCGTACACCTCTTTGCCATTCACCCAGCCTCAAACTCTCAAACCTTACCGCAGCAGCTAACTTGAAAGGTACGGCGCCATTGATACCTACAGCGAAATTGTTAAAGAAACCGAATGACACACACTACACCTCACACGTCCGTGGGCCCCACATATCTTATCGTGCCCACAGAGGGTTCGCCCTTCCGCGCACCTTTAATCCTCCTCGCACACCTTACTCTAATGTACCATTATGAACTATACCTTTAAATGTCAAGATAAAGCACAAGTGAACTTTCATGAAAACTTCTACAGAGCATCCGTCTCTAGAAGTCTGCAGTCCCATGTGAAGTAGCAGTTAGCCACTATAGAGAAAACCCATGCGATAACATAGGAGAAACGAGCACGAGGAGCCACGACTCAGACGTGCCGTATACGGTACCAAAGCTACCTTGTCATCGATCTTTCTCATGCCGACCGAGCATCTTGCGGTCCTCTGAGCTTTCGTTAGAACATTTTACGGGTCGAAATTTGCTTTTTCTGAGGTGCTAAATGACAAAACATCTAAACGCTTGCCACGGTGGACAGCCAAGCGACGCTCGAGGCGACAGGAACAGTAAGTGAATTGACAGCGCTCAAAGCGCCCCTACTGTTTCCGGTATCGTGCATACTAGCCCGTGACCTTCTCCCCGTACATTTGAGTAAAAGCACTTCCATCTTATCCTTTTGTGACCGCACTCTCTTCCGTTCTTCATATCTGTATACTACGAAGCCCACACCCTTAGTACGATATCACACATTCACTTAATCACATGCTATAATTCCCATTCCGCATTTTATAATACTATTAAGTATAACTAAGGCAATGCACTCACTCTTAGTCTCCCCATGAATGCTCTGATTTTTACATTCACCTATACCACTGTATGTATGATTTCTATCACATAATTTTTAACATATCAAATTACAATTATAATTTATAAGCCTGTGTACATATAAACGGAAGATCGTAGTGGGTACCTATACTATCTAGGTGCCTACCATCTTCACGTTCATTACTAGTAAGTCCTGAACATACACTTCTACACCACTCAGTCCCCAATACTGCAATTTTCAATATTGAACGGACGACTCATACATTCCAATCACCAAAACTAAAAAATAAATTGCATGAATTTACATGAGAGGATAGCTATTAGAAATAACACAGACAACTCTGATAGTTCAATCACATCCTTCATAGAGTGGTCGCATTATAAGTAAACATAAGGTAATCGTCTTCCGAAGCCTCAATAAAACTTCCGTATTGTAACTCAGTCGAGAACCTTCAATCAATTACTGACTATCATTTCAATCACCAATCTACAATATTACCATTCACTACATTTCTTAACTTTAACACTTCTTTATAAAGATATAGAAGAAACAAATCATCACTTCTCTCTGTTTCTTAATTATATTCATCAGTATATATTTTCTTTCTTCCTGTTTCTTTCATTATGACGTTAGTCAGCATTCACAACCTCTCTGTCCTTATCTGGAAAAAATATAAATACTATCCTCATATGAGCGAAAATCCAGAGTCCTAGGGAGCCTTGCCCGGCAACTATCTCCACACTCACACCTATGCTCTAAGACTATCACGAGACCCGCTCTATCGCGCCTCTGAGATGAAGTATCCAAATCATCTATGACCGTGGACTAGGCTTTAACACACCACTTATTCCGCCTCACCTCCCTCGTAAACCAACTTAATAAAGTAAATCTAGTCATTTTCTATCTTTAAAACTCCCCCCGTATGCATTAGAAGAAGCGCCCAACCCCATACATCCCTTCCTAAGTACACTTCCCATTCTAACGCCGAGTGGTGCACACCTCAACCTATTTCTCTAGCCTTCACATTTACGCTTTAGATCATTTAGACGACTTGAAACTTAAAAACATATTAGTTCTAAGCATACTATTAAATCCTTAAGTGTTCATTTTTTCACTTTAATTTACAAAAATAACTTTACGCTCAAGGTGATCGTGTAAGATACGTACTCCTTTGAGAATGAGTTTCCAACAGACGAAGTATTACTCTTGGTAAATCAAAATACAGCGTACCTCATCTCCAATCATACTGCTATGACCCGCACGCTAGTCACAGAACTCATTAACCTGTATGCTCACTTCTTAACATGTCTCAAGTTCATGCACTCAACGTCTAGAAAAATACTTTAAACCTTTCTCGTTTGCATATATACTATACTCTCATTAAGAGTATCACTAAAGAAACGTTCATGTAAATATATCTCACCTCCTAGCTTAATGTTTTATTGAAGAGCATTCTTTGAGGTCAAAATTGTCTCCATATATGAAAAACTAAAAAACTAAAACAACACTAAGTTTTTCTAACTAGCGTTGAGATTTACATTAACAAGAGAGACAACGATAATAGCTTACAATATCTAACTGGATGCACCTACTATTATATATTATATATAAAAATAGCCGATAATAACAGAATATCCCGAAGGTCCACCCCATTATGCTCAATCATAAATTCTACGTCAACTCGGCTAGAACACCGTGAAACATTACCACACTGGCACACCCGTAATTTAATATCTAAAAATATATCCACCCATTATCGTCTCCTCTCTCAAGTAAGTATGGCTTCATAACATAACAATCGGGGATATATTACCTCACATATTATCTAATCTCATCTATATATTACGATACATGATATAGGATATGCATTTATAAAAATATATTAACTAAATAGGACTCATTTATTCTGCTGGCATACTATAATCCTTCCTTCTGGTAAGTCACAATATATAGTAATAATGCCCTACTATATCACCACTACATACACATTTATTAATGGAATCACTATTAAAAATAATATACACGTACCATAACTAATGCAATATTCATTAAGTACCTCGTTTATACGATACTATATCAATACCTTGTAACTCCCATACGATGAACTACGCATGCATAACATCTATATCGAGAAAATGTATAACTTTTATCATATAGCATATAGCACATATACCTTTTCACATATTAAAAATAATACAAAACATACGTTATACTAAACCGTACGCTACTATATAATTATACTCAATTATTAAACGATGTATTTATTAGTCATATCAATTCGATATAGAATACTAACTAAACGGAGTGAAATAAATAACTAAACTCTATAACAAAACAACATTAATTTTATAATTATTATAATCCTATAAAGTGTCTTTTTTCCTCTGTGAGTCGTGCCCTTCTATTACTTTATCAACTTGTATAATTAGTCAATGCGTCACCTATTATCTTGACCCACTTTGACATCACAGCTAATTAGGGGGTACACCTCTGATCCCTATTTGAGACTTAAGACATACAGTCACCGCTAGTGTATGAGATGATCTAGATTAGTATTTAGTTATTATACAACTTTTCTACCAGCGTTCATTATCAAATATCTCTATAGAAAATAACTCTTAAAATAGTGTTATCATAAAATAACTAATAGATACTAGAACAAACATCTACCATATCTTACTATAACTACTCCCGCTCCTCTTTTAATGTATAATTATTTCATTAGCTATAGTATTAATAAGTTATTAAATAAAGAAATCATTCTGAATATATGAAAATACTATATATCAAGTTAATATTATATATATATAAATATATCTTATACAATATATTTTCTTTATCTATATATATTTAAATCAGTCATACATAAAAAAAATAAATTCTCTACACCATAAAACTTATTGGGACGAAGAAGATAATATACTATTAAATATAATATTTCATAATATAACACTATGAGAGATATACCTATATTGGTTATTAACTTAAATAATATCTACTGTGCTAATCATCATCATTTTTGCTTTAATAAAAAAATTATTAAAATTCTCTAAATATTTATAAATCATTAAGTATAATATGAAATTTATATGTATATAAACGAATGCATTTACAAATCTTTTATTTTTATCTCGATTATTCAAATATCCCTATCTATATTATAATCCCATATATTATTACTTTAAAATAACAGAGTACGCTCTATTCAACACACCTCACATACACTTACACTGACCCAGGTACTCACATACACTCATCACCCTCATATTAGCATATATATGCATACATATATTACATAGACAAGAAATTAAATCAACCTTACAACTACTATCTATCATAGATTCTCCATCCCCTATAAATAGAGGTCATAACCTCCACACTTCACTTCCACGCCCTCTACTTTCGCCTGTCCTAACGGGCAAACCACAAATAAACACCCATGTATAACCTCAAAATGTTACCTAAAAACACCTATATTAGGTAACCTCCTAGTATGACTGGTCCAAAAATCCTAACATAATTTATCGCAATAATACAACCGGATCGTCAGAAAAAGCGTATGTCGAGAAAGGTACTATTTGAGACGACACGTTATTCCATAAAGGGATGGGTCACACTAATACTACTATCAATAGCACCTTATTATTTGAGTTACGATCTAATTTTATGCCAGTTTGCACAATCAACGTCACCACTATTGACCAAAGGACAGTGAAACAGTTATTACTGAGCGGAGAATAAGTATTCACAGAATTGCTTATAATTTAGCAACTTCCTCTTTATCTGAGCCTTCTTTAATAAAATATTATCTAATAGGAGTCATTTCTTCTATCTAATTATCTACACTACTCATATTGAAAACTAGTGTCATACACATACCATAATTCTCTCATTTATATCTTTCTTCTAGCTCTACGTTCCTCTAGGTCTACATTCTTCTAATTCTATATTTCCTCTAACTCTTTCTTTCCTCTAGCTCTTTCTTTCCTCTAGCTTTACATTCTTCTTGGTATATATTTCTTCTATCACTAGATCTTTTTGCTTTATCTTCCTTCTACCACTATATTCTACTAGCTCTTTCTGTCTTCTTTCTCTAGTTTTCTTCTAGTTTTGCATTCTTCTAGTTCTATCTTTCTTCAAACTCAACTTTTCTTCTAGCCAAACATTCTTCTAGCATAGAGCTTTCTTTAAGCTCCAAAGGTTTATAGCTTTATCTTTCATCTAGCTCTACATTCTATTAATTCTTCCATTCTTCTAGCTTCTAGTTCTATCTTTTTAGATTATGAATTTACTGTCTCTGAATTTTTCTAGCTTTACCTTTCTTCTAGATCTACATTCTATAAGTTTTATCAAACTTTTAGATTTTCATTTTTCTTTTTTTATCGCTCTTTTAGCTCTATATTTTTTGAGCTCTTTCTTTAATCTAGACCTATGCTCTTCTAACTCTATGTTCCATCTAACTCTATGTTCCACCTAACTCCAAATTTTTCAAGCTCTATCTTTCCTCCAGATCTACCTTCTTCTAGTTCATTATTTCACTTCCTCTACATTCTAGCCCTACATTTTTCTAACTCAATATTTTTATAGCTCAAATTCCTTTTAGCTTATATTTTTCTAGTTCAATCCTTGTTCTAGATTCCCATTCTTCTAGCTCTATCTTTCTTCTCTCACTGTATTTTTTCAAGCTCAACATGCTTCATGACCTATATTTTCCATTTTCATTTCATTTATCAAACTAAAAAGTCATGAACCAGAATTCACTCTAAAAGTAGGTCACGTGATTGAAAGAAAGTCACATGGCAAGGCAAGATTCAATTTATAAGCTGTATTTATTTATAATAATTTTAAACTCGGTGAATAGATTGTTATTAAAGGTTTTAAGCCTTTTGTTAATGCATAGAGAATAAATCAAAGGTTGTGACGTCAAAGATTCATTTATTCTCTTGCTTTCAATTCAAAAGAATCTATTTTGAGAATTTATTTGAAATGTCAAATTAATTTATTTTATTAAGCAATCAAACTTCTATTATATTTTCTCTTTTGCGGAAAATTATAGAAAATTGGCGTTTGTCCTTTTATATATATATATAAATATATATATATATATATATATATTGGGTAATATATATATATATAATATGTATATTATATATATATATATTATATATATATATTATATAATATATATTATTATATATATATATATATATATAGTTATATATATATATATATAATATATATATAGATATATATATATATAGTATATATATATATATTATATATAATATATATTATATATATAATATATATATATACTATATATATATTAGTAAATATATATATATAGTTATAATAGGTATATATATATATATTATATATATATAATATCTTATTTATGTATATATATATATATATATATATATATATATATATATATATATATATAATATATATATATCCATTTGTGATAGAGTTGGAAAGCTTAAGGCTAAGTAGGCTTTAACCTGTCCATACTCTCTGACTACTTGACACCTCTTTTTCTGCGCTCGCTGACGTCAGGTGGCCCCTACTCTCTTTTCTATAGGTACTTGTACAACGGCAGGTGCTCGCGAGAAATTGACCTCTCGCATTCATCCACCACTGCGTCGCCCTCGTAACACAAGAGGTGGCTTATTCTCTCATGAATATTGTGTGTATATTGGAGACTCAAGGATCACTCGTTATGGTACCTCCTTCTTTCCAGCCACATCTGTTTTGTAAACGCCTTGCCTTCTTTTATTTTCCCCGCAATGTTTAATCTTACCTCTATTAAAGTCCCGCGTCTGCGCCACCTGAGGGAAATTGCGTTAGCAAGGGTCA
>JABUQX010037949.1:47500-53828 GCA_015478945.1 Trachelipus rathkii
TTGGTGGTTGGGTTTTTGCTTTTGGCTTTGTCTCGTATAATACTGAGTAATAATGGATGGGTAACCTGTCTCTACATCTTCGCCACTACAACATCTACCCAGAGTTGTTGCACGAGTTCTTAGTTCGTGAAGGGGTAAACAGTGACGATGGTATTAGTGTTAGTAATGTTGCTGGCATACAGGTGGTAATGGGGGAAGTATCACGACAAGGTATGTTTCCCACTGAATCTATGCAAGAAGTTGCAGGGGCGCTTCACAGTATTAATGCTAATTTGACTACTTTGCAAAGTCGTATGGATGCAGCAACTGCACCTAAAATAGAACCTCTAGGAGTGCCTGTCTCTGGGTTAAGATTGCCATTTGAAAGAGAGGTTAATAGACCTGTGTTCGCAGAATTACCTTTGATTACATCAGTAGTTACTAGGGCACATACTGATGTGCCAGTTTCCTGTAATGTGCACACTGGTTTCTCGTTTCCGTATACGCAAACATCGGCAAATATCCCAACTCCTACTTCAGTGGTGTTTAGTAGTATTCCTCAGTCCGGGTTTCATATTCCGCCTGCAGGTATGAGTGCCCAATTTCAACCTATAACTCAACCAATGCCACAAAATATACTAGAAGCAATGCAACAACAAATGCAGTTACTTTCGCAGGCAGTAGTGTCTTTGACAAAAATTGTTCAACACGCGTACAAACCCAAGGTGGTTCCCCCAACTAAATTTAGTAGCAGTTTGGACCAACACATTAATATATTCTTTAGCCAATTTGAGCAGTATTGTAACTATCAATACCCTGGATCAGGTGAACAGTGGGCTAGATTATTGCCTAATTATTTGGAGGGGTCTTATTTAGAATTATATAGACAATTGGTGAAAAAGACTTTAGACTACGCAACTATTAAAAGTACGATGATCAAATGGTTTGACCAGGAATATCGTCGCAAAGCTGAACGCTATATCCAAATGTTCGAGAGTGCAAAAATCAGAGAGAATGAATCGGTAACGATGTTTGCTTTGCGATTGGAGCAATTAGCTGTCAAGGCTTACCCGGGTCTTGATATGCGTTCACATAGAACCCTTAGAACTGTATTTCTTAAGGCATTGCCAAGCGGAGTTGAGCGCAGAATTACTGATTATTTGTTGAATTTCGAAGGTTTGATGGGTAAAAAGGTAGACTGGGATCAGTTGGTCGTATTAGCTGACCAACACATGTTTGCATTGCTGGATAAGGGTGGAAGTAGTAGTACTGGTGGCGTCTCGATTGGGACTACTAATGATAGACTGGTGGAGGTGGGGGATATAGGACCGGAAATCATAACAATCGATCAGGTTGGCGTAGTTGCCTCCCCGCATAAAAGATTTAATGAAGCGTTACGTGGTTCGACGTTGAATAGACCTTCTGCCGGTGGGTCCGGTTGGAAACCGTCCCCAGTACATTCAAATAGAACTGATAGAACTGAAACTGTTGACACTGTTGACTATTGTGAATATTGTGGAATACCAAACCATACTATGGATGTATGTTACAAATATTTAAAAATTTGCTCATATTGTAAACAAAAGGGGCATTTCCGTGCACAATGTCCTGAAGCTGAAAGCAGACGCTACAATAGCAGTAATAGACAACCAACACTTTCATATTGCTGTCCATTTTGTCGTGGTAATCACCTAGGCATTGATTGCCATCCAAATGAGCCAGGCACTAAGAATACTCGAAGTGTCCGGAGAGGGGCTGACAGTGAATGTAGTGGTGACGAAGGCCCTAAACCGCAGAGGGCTAAAGAAAATAATTCTAACAGTAATTTTAGCAGTCAAGCAGAAAAGCCTGCAAATCCTGTGTGTGGCCAGTGTCGGAATAGACATGCTCATGGAGATTGTGACAAACAGTATTCTTTAAACCGTTAAGCTCCGTAGTAGAAAGGGATCGTACTACGGAGACAAACAATGGTCGTAGTTCAGAGTTTGCGATCCGCTCTGAGTCTGTAGATAGTGGGATAGTTCAGGTTAATTTTAATAAATATGATTCTCAACCATTAGTAGTGAAAGTAGGTATTGTTGGTTTTAGTAGTGCATCTTTTAATGCTCTTGTTGATAATGGTGCAATGGTTAGTTTGATTGCGGATGTTGAGTTAAAAAGTTTGGAGGGTGTTACGTACTGGATTCCGATATTACGGGTATCAGTGGAGTGGGATCAAATATAATTCATATTCATAGTAGAATACAGGGAAAAATAAGATTTAGTAGTGGATTTATAACCTCAGACTTAGATTTGTATGTAGTTCCTGTTGAGTTTCTTGGTTACCCATTAGTGTTAGGAATAGATGTTCTTACTAAAAATAGTCTTATTCCTGACATGACAAAACGTCAGTTATTGAGACGTGACGGAGAACTCATTACCACAGTCGCTAGTGTTGAGACCTTAACAATCCCTTCATATCAAGTTAAAACTATTGAAAACGTCATAATTCCTCCACATCATTGCATGTTCGTGGGGATAAAAGTAGAAAACGTAGTATCTAGTGCTATTCTTGGTTATTTTGAGAGTAACAGAGATAACAGTATCGTAGATGTTCCCCCAGGATTAATAACCATAGATAATAATAATGTTCAGAATTTACCTGTATTCAATGGAATGGATAGGCCATATCATCTTTCTAAAGATTTTGTTGTTGGTAGTATTGTTTCTGTAGAGGAGGTTTTGGATCCCGTTTCTTTGATAGCCAAAGTAGAAGTATTGGATATTGATGGTTTGGGTAGTAAGTCATATTGGACTCCAACTAGAATTCGAGAGGAATTTAGGTTTTCAGAAATCCCTATATCTGAAGACGAAAAATCACAGCTGGTAGATCTTTTACTGACATATAATAACGTCCTTAGCATGGGAGACGAGGATGTTGGCATGGCCACCAATATTAAGCATGCAATAGAATTAACTGTGGATAAACCGGTCCATGTCCCTGTAAGACGTTTTCAAGGTCCTTTGGCACAGGAAATTGAAGACCAATGTAGAGAGCTTGAATGTAGTGGGATAATTAGAAAAAGCAAATCGCCATTCTCCGCACCTGTAGTACCTGTCCGTAAAAAGGACGGTGGTTTACGATTATGCATAGATTATAGGGCTCTCAATACGGTGACAAAGGGAGATGCATTTCCACTACCAAACCTAATTGACGCTGTATATAATATGGCAGGTACCAATTACTTTACAACAATCGATTTAGTACGAGGATATTACCAAATAGAAATGGAGGATAGTAGTATTGAGAAAACAGCGTTCTCCACTCCCTTTTCCCACTATGAATTTGTTAGAATGCCCTTTGGGGTGAAGGGTGGTCCAGCCACATTTCAGCGAGGGATGATGTTTGCATTATCAGGTATTCCGTGGAGCGAAGTGATGGCTTACCTAGATGATATTATTATTAGATCAACCTCATTCCAACAGCATATGGTCATCCTTGATAAAGTTTTTTATGCTTTACAAAGTAACGGATTTAAATTAAAACCTAAAAAGACTAATCTCTGTTGTGAATCCGTAGAGTTCTTGGGTCATTTAATCAGTAGGAATGGCATTATGCCTCTTCAAAAAAATCTTAGTGGTGTTCTCAACTTTCCAATCCCTGGATCCCCAAAACAACTACGTCAGTTCTTGGGGATGGTAAACTTTTATCGACGCCATATTCCCAATTGTAGTACTATAGCTAAACCATTGTCCAGACAAACTGGTAGTAAAAATATTGTATGGAATGAAAATTGCCAAAACTCATTTGAGAGACTGAAAGAGGCTTTGGTCCATCCTAAACTTTTAGCATTTCCGGATTATGGTGGGGAGGCTTCCCCTCTCCAATTGCATGTGGATGCCTCAGAGATTGGGGTTGGTGCAGTTTTGTCGCAAAACCAGGACACTCAAAATAGGCCTATATGTTACATTTCCATGTCATTTTCTGTAGCTCAACAGCGTTACAGCACGATCGAGCGAGAATTGGCTGCTCTTCGTTGGGCAGTGAAAACTCTTCGACCGTTTCTCTGTAGTAATAAATTTATAATTTTCACAGACCATCAACCATTAATATATTTGCAAAACATGAGTAGTACCGATAGTAGAATTGCTCGTACATTAGAAGAACTGGCAGAGTTTAACTTTGAAATTAGACATGTATCGGGTAGTAGGAATGTGGTGGCAGATGCATTGTCCCGTTCCCCAGTTCAAAGTCTGGGGGATGGCACAGTCGAAAGTGAGCTTTTAGGGGGTGCTGGGTGTAATGGCTTGGACCAGTCTTTTACTCCTTCTGGTTATGAGGAAGTTATGGTGCCTGGTGGTGGCGATTCTCTGTTTCGTTGTTTTTCCCTTTGGCAGTTTGGTAATCAGGATTCGCATGTTGATGTCAGAGAACAAACACTGGATAAGATTCTTAAAAGTCCGGAGAAATATGGCTTGAGAGGCCGTAATCTTACTAAAATATTGAAAGCAATGCGGTTGGTGGGTCATATGCCAATAGTTGAAGTAATATCTGCGTTCGCTGATTTGTATCAGGTTAAAGTCTTGGTGTACTATGGGAATCTAAATCCTGTAACTTACGGAGGGGATTATTCAAATACATGTGCTTTGAAATGTCTAGCGGGTGTACATTACAATTATTTGCGATCCAGCGTAGTGAAAGTAGTTGAGGTAAATTTGGTCAGGGTTAGTGGTTCAATGGATGGTACTTATATTGAGACAATGTTTAAGAACTCGGATGTAGATTTGGACCTCCTCCAAAGTGTACAAACTAAAGATAAAACTCTAGTTGAACTAAGAAAATGTCTAACGGATAACATTGTAGCTGAATACTGGCCAAATACATTACAAATGTTTAAGCCCTTCTTTTCAGCCTATATAATTGATAACAATATTGTGTATTTTACAAGGAATGATTGTACATTAATAGTGGTACCGTTTGATTTTCTAATTGCTGTAGTTACTAAATTGCATCTAACTTATGGCCATTTAGGCCGTAATAAATTACTAGACTTGGTCTACAAGGAACTGTGGCATCCCAGGGTCAATCTAGTAGTCTCGGATGTTTGTAGGAGTTGCCCTGTGTGTCAGCAAAACAAGGTACTGTCTAACTCCATCACACCACCTGTTTTAAAAATTGCTTCCTCTTTTCCATTTGATTTATGTGCTGTGGATTTGTTGAAGTTGCCTGTAACACCTCGCGGTCATAATTACTGTTTGATATTTATTGATCATTTTTCAAAGTTTGTAGTTGCGGTCCCTATTAAAAATAAACAAAGTAATTCTATTGTAAGTGTGTTGCAGTATAGAATACTCCCCGTCATACCAAGAATTCCTAATAGAATTTTGTCAGATAATGGTAGTGAATTTATCAATAAGGATGTTAGATACCTTCTGTCATCCTTTGGTATCAAACATGTTACCATCTCCCCATACATGGCATCATGCAATGGAATATGCGAGCGTTTCAATCGTAGCATAATTCAGACTCTTAGAATCCTGGTTGACGATCATCCAATGGACTGGGATTTGAAATTACCTTCAGCTGTTGTGATGTATAACAACACTATGCATTCGGCCACAGGTAAATCTCCTAGTGAATTCCTTCTCACGGTGGCTCATGATTGTCATAATAATACCTGTCTCCAACAGTTCTGGCGTGAACCATCAAATAACTTTACCTCTTTTCAAATTGGGGAGAAAGTAGCATACAAAGTTCCGAAGCAGGGGAATTATGTGCTGAATAAGTTTAAGGAAGGTTTACGGGACCTTATACCATTTGTCATAGGTTTTCTAATAATCTCTCTTTTCTTATTAAGAGACGTCAAAATAATGCACAGGAGAAGCCACTGAAGGCCCATATTCAACAATTGCGTAAGTGGTATGATATACCCCGGTATTTGTTGAGGAATTCGGTATTTCGCGAGTGGTTTTTAAAAATTAATGATGAACTTGAGACAGAGATTGATCTCCATGACGCACAGGATTGTGGTGATAAAAGTAATAGTAGAAAGGAGGAGGAACATGATCTTTTTGTAAATGAAGACTCAAATGAAAACGATTTTGAGGGTTTTCCCATAGGAAGTCCATTGTCCCCCATTGAGTATAATAGTATGTTCGATGTATCATTTCTTTCCGGTATTAAAACCTCGGGTGCTGTCTCTGGTCATCTAAATTGTAGTGGTAGTGGTGGTAATATAGACTTCAACACTCTATCAGGTGAAAGTAGAAGCGATAGTGTTATATGTGCCCGTAGTTCCCCAGTTTTCTTGCAGTAGTAGTTTTGTAGTAATAGTAATAATTGAGTTCTGACTCTCATCTAATCATCCCT
>JABUQX010037950.1:32500-35000 GCA_015478945.1 Trachelipus rathkii
GTTGTGTCCACGTCGGTATTAATTTTATCATTATTTTTTTCAATAGCATTTTCAGCTTCATAAATAACTTCGACAATGGTTGTGTCCACGTCGGTATTAATTTTATCATTTTTATTTTCAGTAGCATTTTCTGCTTCACAAATAACTTCGACAATGGATGTGTCCACGTCGGTATCATTTTTATTTTCAATAGCATTTTCTGCTTCACAAGTAACTTCAACAATGGATGTGTCCACGTTGGTATCATTTTTATTTTCAATAGCATTTTCTGCTTCACAAGTAACTTCAATAATGGATGTGTCCTTGTCGGTATTAATTTTATCATCATTTCCGTAACCTATTGTCTCCGGACCTAGCGCGCCTGGGATATTTCCCAATGTTAAATCATATAAGGCGTCGTTCAGACATAAAGCTTCGACGTACCCCGTATAAAACGGAGTGCGAATCCAAATTCTTGCTTCAGGGGCCGTCCTAAGGGTGTTATCAATCAGAAGCATTTTTCTGATCTTGCCTGTGAATTGATGGTTTTTCACGAACTTCTTTCTTGCAATTACGCCACTACACCCTGTATCACGAAGTACTGATACATCAACGCCATTTATAGAACCATTCGTTATGGGCATGAGGGAATGTCTGACATTTGAATCATCCTGACATGACATGGATATAACGGGATCATCCTGACATGACATGGATATAACGGGGATCGATTTTCCATTGACGTGCAACATGCCGTCCTTTACCATTTTGCTCACGTCAACACACTCATCATCTTCCACAATTTGACATGCCGCTGCAAAGTCCCCTTTGTTAATAGGATTATCAATTGTAACGGCAGCATTGTGTATTTCTTTTCTTGGGGCGTGCCATCTTTTCTCCGCTGTCTTGTTATCGCGGTTAAACCTATTATCATAATAATGCCGATTACGTGGAAATCTGTTGTTTCCATTTTGGGCAGAATAACAAGAGCTGGAATCGTGGCCGCCTTTGTGGCATATTCCACAAACTTTGGTGTGTTGAGGTTGAGTAATATGACTTTGTATCTCCTCATTATCGTCAGATGTCACATAAGGGTTCAAGTCTTCCCTTTTGGAACAAAGGTTCTTACCCCTTGCTCGAAGAAATCTATCAGCGCGAGAAGCGATGTCGTTTAAACTAGAGAGTCCTACCTCTCTTAGATGAACAGCTAAGTCTTTTGGACAACAGGTGAGAAATTGATCAATTACCATAAGATCGGTTAAACCTTGAAAGTCTTGGCTGAAACTTGAGAGTTCACACCACCTTGACAGATACGATTTAATTCGATTCAGTAATTGTAATGGACCCTCATCTGCTTTGGGCTTGACTTCCTTGAACTTAGCCCTATAACCATCTTCGGTCATGTTAAATTGAATAAGGAGGGCTTCCTTTAAGCTGGAAAAATCATTAGCTAAGTTGGGAGGCAACTTGCTATAAACCGACAAAGCACGTCCAGTTAAACACGCACTTAAATAAAGAGGCCATAAACTGCGATCCCAATTTGAAGATGTCGCATAGCTCTCAAAACGTTGGATGTATGCGTCCATTTCGTCCCTTGATTCGACGAACGGGGCCATATTTGGTACCTTAACATTGGTCGATGGGGATACATTGCTTAAATGGACGGACGATTGAGACTGATTGGACAGTCTTATTTTTTCCAATTCAAAGTTCCGTGTGCGTTCGGCTTCTGCAGCTTTCCTATCGTCTTCATCTTTCTTGAGTTGGGCTTCCTCTCTCTTAAGTTGAGCATTCCTTTCAGCTTCCTCTTTCTTGAGTTGAGCATTTCTTTCAGCTTCTTCTCTCTTGAGAAGAGCAATTCTTTCCGCTCTTTCAGCTTCAATAGCGGCTCTTTCTGCCTCAGCAACCTTCTCTTCTTTGTAGGCTTTCTCTCTTTCTTTGATGAATTCAAGAGACTCTTTGCCTTTTAGGCCTAATTCTTTAGCCATCTGGCACCAGGATTGGTAGTCCATTGTTAATGTTGACAAAGTGGAGAAACCGTGAAGAATAAAAGAGATGTGAGTATCTGAATCCAGCAAGTATGATGAAGAAATAATGTTGTTATATTCCTTCTCGGACAAGGCCACCCAAAAACGTGTCGAGATATTTTATAGGTGAGGACACGCGGGTTCAGTATCAATAAATAGTTTGTTGTCTAGGGGTTTGAACAATAATAAATCCTTTAAAACTTTGCTGAATATCAGGTCCAAACTTCAACAAGAATAATCAAAAGGTTCTGGAAGCTGTGTAGGTTTACAAAACAGTCAAGATAAAAGTAGGAGTTTTACTCATAAATCATATCAAAAGAAATCCCGAACACCAGTTTCAAGAACGATAGTACGAAACGCAAAAAGCCCTTATCATAAAATCTCTGCCTTTTTATAGTCTTTGGCAGTATCTTAAATATAGCAATTAACTAAAATAATAGTATCAATTCTTAACTTGATAAGTCTAAAATTAATTATCTTCCTATCGTATTACA
>JABUQX010037951.1:5000-7500 GCA_015478945.1 Trachelipus rathkii
ACCATCGCCTTAACCACTGAGTAATTATATATACTTATATATACTATAATATATATATATATTAATATATTATATATTATTATTATTATATATATATATATAATATAATATTATATATTAATTAATATATATATATATATATATATATATATATATATATATATATTATAATAATATATATTATTTACTATATAATATATATTTTATATAAATAATATATATATATTATATATATATATATATATTATATATATATATTAATATATTATATTATATTAAATATATATATATATCATATATATATAATATATACTTATATATATATATATATATATATATATTATATATATATTATATATATATATATATATAATATTATTATATATAAATATATACATATTATATATAATATATATATATTAATATTTATATTATTATATATATATATTATATTATATAATATATATTATATATATATATCATAACCATTCTTAAACACTCGTGATTTTTAATGAATCGATCGTAAAGTATTAATTATTTATTTAAAAAAATATTTTTACAATATTACTTGTAACTAAATAATATATATTAAATGATAATGTAGTGAGGTGGAGCCGGTTCGTGCTACAGGCAATAAAGTTTCTATGATTAAGCAAAGAACCGGTTGTTTAAATTTTGGCAGCTCAACATTGAATGTAGTTATAAGTACAAAAATAATCATAAAAAACCAAGGTAAATTACTGGAAAATATAATTAAATAGAAAATAGAATTATAATTTAATAATTATATAATTACAAGACAAAAAATATATATAAATATCATAATTATATTATAATTATCATTATAATAATATTTATTAAATTTTAATTATATATATTATAATATTATTATAATATTATTAAATATTTATAATATAGATTATTTATAATTATAATTAGATGTGTGTGTTAAAAGCTATATTAATTTGATAAGATACTTTGGGAAAAATATAAAATAATGTATATTATGTGTATTAAATATGCATTAGGATAGTGCTCAGTAAATATGTATAGTGTGTATTAAAATAATGTGTATTAAGAAAATGTGCCTATTAAACATTCAATGTGTGTTGCGTGAATTAAAATAATTCATTATAGGTATTAAAATAATATGCATATTGAATATGCAATGTGTATTAATTATAAAGTGAAAATATGCATTAAATGTGTAATAAAATAATGTATTAAAAATGTATTTTAAATGTGAAGTTAAATAATGTAAATTAATTATATATTAAAATAACGTGTATTCAATGCGCATTATAATAATAAACTATATATTTATACATTATGTTTATAATAATTTTAATTAAAATAAGGTGTTTTAAATGTATATTAAAATATGATGTATTATATCTATATTAAATAATGTGGATTAAATATCTTTTAAGCATGTATTAAAATAAGTTCATTAAAAACAACGTTAAAATAATAATAATAATAAATAATAATAATAATAATAATAATAATAATAATAATAATAATAATAATAATAATAATAATAATAATAATAATAATAATAAATAATAATAAAGAGGCATTTCCTGAAATAAAACACCTTAAGAGTAACAATTTCTAATTGAAAATACAAGAATTCGAATAAGAGGCAAAACGAAATACACTAAAATATAAATTATTTTTTACACAAACTTTTGAATGAAAAATAAAATAAAGTTAAAAATAAAAAAAAGAATTGCTTTAAGAGGAGCTTAGTGGCCCTGTGTTATAGTGCCGTTATAGTGGCAAAAGCTCAAGATAATAGTGAGGCATTAAATGAAGTTGAAATGGATGGCTTTTTCGTATGCATGAGCTTGGAAAATGCTTTCTTTGTTTATTCAAATAGATCTGCAATATGTAAATGAAGGGAAAAAAGGGACACAAAACTATGGAAATAAAACAGAGGTAGACAGAAAAAATAAATTGATCCACGGGTTGAGGATTTTAAGACAGAAAGATTGGAAGTAGACGGATAGATGTTAGGTAAAAAAAATAGAAGAAAGATTGCAAGTAGACGTACATATATTTGAAATTAAAATTAGACAGAAACTTAAACTGATGTGTGTGTAAGTTCAAAGACAGAAGGATTGAAAATAAACTGATAGTTATTCGCTAAGTAGTAGAAAGTAAAGAAATAAAACAGGTAGACAGAAAAAATAGATTGATGCATGGGTAGATTTGAAGACAAAAATTGAAAGTAGACTGATAGATATTATATATAAATATATTAACCAGTAGAAAGATTGGGAATAGACAGACATATATTAAATATCAAAAAGCAAAAAATAACAGAAATATAAAGAAATTTGTGTTGAAACATAGGTAGATATTAACAGTTAAAATAATTTTGCTTACAAACATTAATTGCGGTTATGCAATGTAAAATAATTTAAAATATTGGGAACGGGGGAAGGACAGGGTGAAACCTGGTGATGTCGCCTTGACGGGAGCTCGTTCGCTTAAA
>JABUQX010037951.1:15000-30000 GCA_015478945.1 Trachelipus rathkii
GAGTGGGAGGAGGAATTTGAGGGAAGTTAGGGCAGTGAGAGCCGGAAGACTCTGGTGAGGATGGGATACATATTGAGTTGCTGAAGGGGGAGGAGAGGAGCTGAAAGCCTTGATACTGAGATTTCTGAACAGGTGTTGGGTGGAGAGTAGAGTGGCGGAAGGTTGGGGAAGGGTCAATAATAGTTCCATTTATAAAGGTAGGGTAGCAGCGAAGATTGTAAAATTTAGAATCTCACTAATGGATCACATGGCGAAATTATATGAAAGAATATTAGAAAGAAATTAAGACAAAAGTAAAGCGAGATTAAGGGAAGAGCAGATATGGGTATGAGAGTGGCAAAGCACTACGATTTATGTTGCATTGAGAATGATACGGAAGAAAACTGGGAATACAATAAGAAGGATAGTATCGCTTCATAGACCGTTGAGAAAGCATTGATTCTGTACCCAGGGAGAAGCTGTGGAGAGTTCTGGAGAGGGATTCGAGTGGAGACATACTGATAAAGGCAGTAAGAAGTACGTACGTGGATAGCATAAGTAAAATGTCAGAACAGGATATAAAGAGGAATGGTTTGAGCGTACAATGGAAGTCAGGCAAGGTAGTGTTGTCGCGATACTGTTTATACGAAGTATTTGGACACAGTCCATAAAGTGTAAAGGAGGTTTAGGAAGTTGACGAGACATCATGGTATGAGCGCAGATGATTTGGCGTGTTTGAAGTGGAGATGTGAGAGGTTGAGGCAAATGGTGCTGTGCTTCGCAGAAAAATTGAGAGAAAAGCTGGATTAAATATGAATGTGGAGAAAGAAATAATGGTAGTAAGTAGGGAGAAGGAGGAGGAGTTGTGGAGGTAGACTGTAGAGAGATTAAAAATGTGGACAGACATAAATCTAGGAAGCACATTTGGAAGAAAAGGGGGTGTGCAAAGGATTACGAGTAGGATTGATCAGTATGGCAGGATATAACCCAGTAACGCCATCTTGAAAATACATACTATAAAGAGGTGAAGAGAGCAATATACGAGGGAGTGTTGACAACAATACTGTTGTATGGGGCGGAGACAGGGAGCATGACAGGGAGAGAGGAAAGTAGAATTCAGACAGCGGAGATGAATGGGTTGAGGACGGTGATTGGAAAGACAAGAATGGACAGAGTGAGAACACGAGACAGTCGGGGAAGCGTGGGTGTGAAAACCCATGATGAATAAGTGGACGGCAGCAGACATAAGATGGTGGGAACAGCTGGATAGGAATACAGGGAGAGAGAGTTGCCAGTAGAAGGTGGAGATGGAGACGCGGAGGGCGTGAGGCGAGAGGAAGACCTCGGAAGAGATGGAGAGACACAGTGGAAGATTCATTAAGGGAAACACCAGATTCCTGCAATGGATGAGCTGTGGCGGATGTAACGTGATGATAGAAGATGGAAGCGGAGTTGGACCACACTGAAAGGCTCCGTGAGCCTGACTGGGAGAGGTGTAAATGTAATTTATATATAATAATATAAATATAATATCAATATAATAATATAATAATTAATAATATAATAATAATAAGTAATAATAATAAATACTAATAATAATAATAATAATAATATAATATAATATAATATATAATAATAATAATAATAAATAATAATAATATAAATAATAATAATAATAATAATAATAATAATAATAATATAATATAATAATAATAATATAATCACATATAATAATAATAATAAATAATATATAAATAATATAATAACAATAATAATATAATATAATAATATAATACATAATAATAAAAAAAAAAAATATAATAATAAAATAATAATAATAATAATAATATATAATATAATAATATATATAATATAAAAATACTCTAAAAAATAATAATAATAATAATATAATAATATAATAATATAATATATAATAATATAATAATACATAATATATATAATAATAATAATAATAATATCGGAAATAATAAATAATATGATAATATAATAATAAAATAATATTAATAATAATATATAATAATAATAATATAATAATAAATAATAATTAATATAATAATAATAATAATATCGAAATATAATAATAATAATAATTAATGATGAATGATCTAATAATAACTAATAATAATATAATAAATAATATATAATATAATAATAATAATAATATAATATAATATAATAATTAATAATAATTAATAAATATAATAATGACCTCAGTAATGAGGTCATAAACAGGGAAAACCTGAAAAGCTTAATTAATAAAGGAAGGTATTAAGATATAATATATATATATATAATATAAATATTATATATATATCTAATATATATATATTATAATATATATATATATATATATATATATAATACCATCTTGCTCGCTATGAGGTCGATGCAATCATATTTTGTATATTTATAATTTTAAGGCAAATACCTCCGTAGTAAAAATAGCAGTCAGACAGAAACCGAAACCATAAAACAAGCACTTCTCAGGCGTATATTAAAATGCTACTCAGCATTTTCATTATTTGACAAAAAAGCAGCAAAGAACAAAGTAGAAGGAATTAGACGGGAATAATTTACTGCTGGATAGGAAGAAATATTCTGGATAGTAAATTAGGAAGATGTGGGTAGAAACATATATGGAACTCAATTAAGTTATGTTCACACCAGATCCTGAGAACGACAGAGAATGATAGTGAAGCTAGATAGATCTAGCAGAATGTTAAAATTTAAAATAAACTTAGGCAAAGCCACAGTAATCTTTCATAACCATATAGCTCTCCAACAAATAATGGTCAACAGTTCTATCCTATCTATCATAGTGGACGTTGAAGAATACACGTAGTGGACCTACTTACCCTTGGCAATTTATATATTCAAACGGTAAACATATATATGACATCAAAAGAAGAATGAAAATAACATAGTTTTTCGAGTAAATTTAATATCAATCTCCTTTGTAAATTTTCACTTTGTTTAAAGAGAAAGTATTTTTGAGGATTGCGTGTTACCTTCAATGACAAATGTCTGTTAGGCATGGACAAGACAAGCATATAAAAAATCTTATAACATGATGAAGAAACAGAAAAAGAAAATTGTTTAAGATACGAAAAAAATATATAATTCCAGTGTCAAACAACAGAAGTGGAGATAGGCAGGTCATTTAGATAGAAAGTGTGAAGGTAGATGGACAATTAAAGTTTTAAGTTGGGCTTCATTAAATCTAAGCTCCCAAGGAAAGACCCTAAAACACTGACAGATACCCGAAGGTCCACAATATTGGAAGTATCCAGGAGGTGCATGTGTACTGCAATAGATAAGTACGGGAATATATATATATATATATATATATATATATATATATATATATATATATATATATATATATATGATGATATATTATATATATATATATTATATATATATATATATATATATATATATATATATATAAACTACATTTTACCTACTTTATCCCTTTTCAGGAGGGTACACGGGGGGGCTAGAGGAAATTCGAACTTTAAAGCCGACTAATCCAAACCAGTGCCCCCAACGTTGTTCGCAGTCGAATTTTAATTCTTCGCCCCCAGGTAGATAAAAACTGTCCAACTAGCTAATAATTATTTGGGGGAATGTGAACGGAATAGTGTGGATGTGAGCCCACACTGGACGACACACCATTCCTGAGGCAAATTGAAGGAAGTGGGTGTAATTAGGCAGATGCAGATCAGAGAACGTAGTAATAGCCTTGCGGATGTGCCCTGAGCCGTGAGCAGACGGAGAGATCAAGATTCTTAATGAAGATTAGAACAGTATGGAAAATTAGGGATGTAGAATGAAGAGGTGATGAGCTCAAGAGAGTAAGCAGAGATATGAAAAGAGATAAGAGAAGATAGAGAGACTAGTAGCTAACATAGTCAGAAATTATGTTAATCTAAATATAATAGACCTAAATGTTAGGAGGTATTCATGAAGGATAGATTTTTAGGATAGTATATATATTAAAGGAGTAGAAAAAAACAAATAAATACTAAAAAGATATCACAATACGCATAAGAGTAAATAAAATAGTGATATAAATGTAAGAGTTTGTGATAAGTAAGGGATGAAATATAGGTGACTTTGAAGGAATAATACGGAAGCTCTTATCTGTAGAAGGAAGCGCAAAGAAGGTAATTAAAGAAAGAGCATGAGGAGATATCTTTGCTTATAGATATAAAGATGTAAAGTATATATAGGTAGACCGGTAGTTGCTAGTTCGTACTGATATACGATATGGATGTGTAAGCAGGTATATAGCGCGAGTGTAGGTAAGATAAAACAGACATTCGAACAAAAAGATCTCTGCAGGAATATCTTGGCAGAATTCCCTTGTTAATCTTAGAGTGTGCTGAAATAGATAGAAACTGTATGTGTAAAGTGGGGCTATATATGAATTAGACTTGCTATAATAGTGATAAAGAGAAGAGGGAACAAGACTCTGAGAGCGGACGCATCTCGGAGAAGTTATTACTTAGATAGTTAAAAGAAAAGATGATTGACGGATAAATATAGTGAGAAAAGGATAGAGTGATAAGAGATATGACTTGACTATAATCGAACTGGGCAGACTCGCTGTCTAAGAAACTCAAGCGTATTACAAAACGCACTGAGGGATAGGATGAAAAATATAAACTAGCTCCAATGAAATTTAGAAGTCCTGAGTGTGAAGATTGATTACGAAAGGACGTACATGGAAAGTTAAATTTCATAACATCAAAAGGGCACGTAAGATTATTATAGAGGGGAGGTTTATTATTTTTTAGGGAGGCGATTTCATAAATTTTTACATTCTTTAGAGGTAAGAGTGACATTGTTTTTAGAGAGTGATAACCTATAGTCATTTAGAATATTAAGGGTGATGAGGAAGTATCTCAAGTAAAATTGTTGCTTTAAATAGAGTAATTATGTCATAATAAGTAGATCAGATTATCACTAAGTCCATAAATACATAGAATCACTACTATAAATGCTTAAAGCCTACAATATAAGTTTTCTGAACAGTAGATTGTAAAGTTATATCAGATACGACTGTTTTTCTGCTGATCATGGCTCCACCATGGGGTTACACAGTATCAAATTTTTTAATATTGTAGACACAGAAATGCCTTTTAAGCGCGGTTCTGACACAGCCTACTTACACACACATACGCCAGCACCGATGCACGTTCCCGGACCTGCTCAACCATCTCACCACACCACTCACGTAAGACCTCCTTAGTCATACAAAAAGACATCAAATTCTATATCTGCGACTCAAATCCATTTAACTCCTATATATGTCTAAAGCTCGCATGATACTCTCCCTTCCGACAAAGTCAGACGATAGGTCAGAATGAAAAGTAATTGTTCCGTGTAATTTTGACGCCATACAAACCCTAGATTAACTATATAGTAATAGTGGGAGAAAAGTTGCTCGTATGAAATTTGTATGGATGTGTCACATTTGTTATATAAGAGTTTTAGTTTGTTGATACGGGGACACGCTCTGATATGCACCAGACAGAGATAAACGCGAGATCTCATAGCAGGCACGAGAGAGTATTATTCGCAGAAGACTTTCACAATATACCAGTTTGTTACTCCCCGATTCGGCCGAAGACCAGACTCGAGTCTGCTTTAGCGAGATGCCGCTCTGTTGTCGGCGGTTTCCCACTAATTCTATCTAGTGGAGTAGGTTCGTCTCTAAGTCTCAACCGTTAAATGTCTCATACTCTCGCACTTTAGAAACAAGAACAGATCATTCCCTCTCTGAATTCTTTAGACACATTCGCACCTTTTATACTTGTTCTTCTCCCACCATTCGAACATATTCCAGATGAGATCTGCACCAAAAATATGTAGAGAGTGTTAGTACCTGCTATGTACTCAGTGTTAGATACTTTTTTTCTACCAGCCTAACACGTATCACTCAGCGCAAGGACGATGCAAAGTAGAACTTCGAGACTAATTCACTACTGCCAATATAGTCCGCCATAAAACTTTCTTTGCTCCAATGTTGAAGGGACAATTTAGGCCTCATAGTTCAGAAATGTGATTTAAGAGAGGGCAAAATGTAGCAACTATGACCAAATTGGTAAGGAAAATATGTGTTCATGGTTGTATTAGTTGGGGGATATAAGAGCTATGATATAGAGTTACAATCATGATGTGGTCTTTTGTTGTGTAAAAATCAGGAGGCTCAGTATCTAAGTATTAAGGTATATAAGATTGACAAGTTAATGTAAGTTAATATCGAATGATATTACAATAATCCTAATAATGAATAGACACATATCAATTCAACATATAATCTAATGAGATAGTTATCGAATTAGCAACATAAATGCACTAATACATCAATCATAATGTGGATTCCTAAGATAAATTTATATTGAGAATGGTTACATACTGTAAATAAGATATGATGATCTAGATAAAGTATCTAATTAATGATTCAAAAGTTAATATTTACAGATGGTATATATGTTCCAAGATAACTCGCACTAGAATATATCCTGATTATAATTAAATACAGTAATAATAATTGTCCAATGATTCACCGGGAGATAAAAATAAAGATGTAATTACTATCTAAAGTGTAATAAGTCTATATATTTAATATTGTCTATCACTATTTCCATGATGTATAAATTAGAACATAGGAATAAACGATGAAACAGACATTATAATGTGTAACACTAATATAATATATAATATAATATAATAATAATAATAATAATATTTTGTATGTTAATACATTCTTTACATAAATAATCACATAATATAACCATAATACATTAGACAATCATTAATTATACACACAGGTTTAACATTTATATTAATATATACGAATTAATGTCCTTATACTATAAGGTAATTTAAAAGAATTATATGTTTATTCATTTATATATCTAGACTCCAAATAAACATAGAATGTTCATCAACTTCTAACAATAAATATTTATTAATGTAAATAAACATAACATTATAATATTTATGAATGTTATGAATACTAAAATTTTAATAATTTTCTATTTTACAAATTTAAGTAGAATTCTCATAGACTAAAATAAACATTAATGATAATCACCTAAAATATACTTGTAACATATAAGACTTTATTACAATATATAGAGATAAAAGTCCTAATAATAATAATAATCATAATTTAGAGCAAATGAACATATTCAATCGATACCAGACTCTGTCTAAGCATCGGAACAACTTTATTAAGAAAATATATTATCTTAATTTTAGTATTTACTCACATGATTACTATTGTAATTTTTTATATATGGACACATTATAATGCAGAGTATTGAGTATAATCTGTAGATTATTCGTAATGGGATATTTCGCTGCATAGTGTGGGACAAATCCGATTTTACATACATTATGCTCAGATCTTATATGAACACGCTCAAATAACTCTTGTACGCTCTGTCTTTCTTGAGTCATAAGATTGTTCTACCGGCGATTCCTCTGCGAGTTCTCCTGCATTTATTTTATAGGAAAAAACTGTTTCACTCTTTTTTTCTCTGCCACTTCTACACCATTAACCAGAGACAAAGACTTGCACTTGCACAGCTCATAAAGACATATCTCACTTCACTCCAATCATAAGACTTATTCTTTCGTCTACCAGTCTCCGACTAGGCAGATCTGCTTTGACTCCACCTAGGTTTAATTTATTCATAAGAATACGGATTCACACTATTTGGTTATTTTTATTTAAAATCAATTGTTCTTAAGTAAAAAGATAATTGGCTTATAATAAATTGTCATATTACAGTATTAATTATTTCCAATTCTATTTTTTTAATAATAATAATAATAATCACAATAAATAATAATAATAACACTCAATAGATTTAATACTAATAATAACTCAACATTTTAATGTATATAAAATATTATTGCAAATCTATGATACATTAATTGACTCGCACAGTAATGAATAAGTTAATATAATATTATATAATAATAATTCACTCAAATTAATAGTAGATTCTTATTCTGTTTTGTATAGTTTCGCACGGATGTGATTAGCTGATAATGATGATGGATGATTTTGTATAGACTGTACGCTATTAGAGTTGATAGTTATGATTCTTTATTTTAAACCTATTTTAATGAGTAAATAGAAGAACGTGATTGAGATTGTATGTGTTTGTGTGACTGTGAAGAAGATTGATAATAGAGAAGACTACATATAATTACGAAAGAGAATGGTGTAACAATTTGCAGAGAATAGACCATGTGTGAATAGGTCTGCCCGTTAGGTGAAGCAATGTTAATGGAGCCATAGGGCTCAACGTAGAGGCTATTGGTAGACTTTATGACTCGGACTGGGTAGTCCGCAGTTGAGGCCTATTTGGCTGAGATGTGGATGGTAGAATCACGATAAAATTCTCACACTGAAGGTATACTCAGAGAGGAGGCCATCTCGTGACATGTAGTGACTTGTAGATGGAGTAGATATTGGTTATTGTAGCCTAATAATATGCGAAGAAGCACGTTGCGAAACTTAATTAAACCTGCATAAGTGATTTCGTCGGTGAGAGAGGAATATGAACCCTACACACTCAAATGTTTATGAATTTATAATTATTAAAGTTTCTCACTCTAGTGCTGTCCTATATAGCTACTGTCATAGTAAATGACCGTAGCCTGTTCAGTGAAGACAGGTATATTAATAATATAAATCTAGTATAGTTATGATAGAAGGTGACCTTTACGTATGAATTGAGGCATATCGGATATAAGAAGGTGCCTAGTATTGATGCTAGATACGGATTCGAGTGATATAGAAGGGTCACAGTGTTCGCGTCACTTGTCTGTAAATCTGTCCTTACGGTTTTCGGCTCTACGATTACCAGTCACTAACAAATTTTTAGCGCGCAGCAAAGTAAATGATGAAATCCAGAGGTGGGCCGGCTGTGTGTGGTCGCTCTTTCACGTATGCGAAGAGTGGAGCAGAAGGGTCTGACCTGGATAGTAAGGTGCACTCTGTCAGTTGAAGTACGCAAGTCGTGGAGACCACACTATACTTATGCATTTATTTATAGAATAGGGTAGGCTTTTGGGCGTAATTGAGGGCGTGAGTGAATTCGACATTAAAAATTAGACATAAAGGCTGTTTTTTGTGACTTAAGGAAAAAATTCTATAAAGAGGACAGATCAAATTATCGACCATTAATTCTATGACAGTAAAAATTGAAGTAATGTAAGGGTGAGTAGATGTAGTTGAGGATATTATTTAGAGTATCTGTTAGTAGAAAAATAGCAGACATCCCACAATAAAATTAATAATAATACCTCGTCTTCCTGTTTAGAGAAACTACGCCTCTGATAAAAGCACTAGAGTGGATTACGCTCCACATGTAAGCCGCCGAGCAAGTGAGAATATCAGCGACATAGAGTGTTAATATACTCACTACTTTATAACAATGTGTGACGGGGTGTGCTGGTCTTAGAAAAACAGAGAGACAGGACTATAAAGGCAGTGGTGGGAACCTAGGTATATAGGCCTAACGATGTATATAATATAATATATATATATATACCCAGAATCTACACTATTAGTAAGAGAGAGATGGGCCGCACTTTTTGTGAAAGAAGGAGTTAGCCGATAAAAAGCTAAAGAATGTTACAATCTATGTTTTCACATAAAATATAATTACTAGTCATATAGCTGAGAAAAGAGCTCACGCTCGAAGATCGAGCTTCTAACATTCGAGAGATGATCCTGAGGGGACAATATCGAAGGCTCTCACTGTTGGATGATAACAGTCTGAATAGTTTATGGATGGGATTAATACAGGTGATAATAACAATAATTAATAATTAAATTAAATAATAATAATAATAATACATGGAATTAAGATTGAATATGAAATAGGACAGTTAATATATCATATAATAAATTTGACAATAACGTGTTATAAAAGTACACATGCAACACTTAGAGTAAGTTTGATGAATATATTAGAACCAGTAACACAAATATGATAAGAAAGTAAGAAGAATACAAAAGTGATATGAAAAGAATGAAATAAATTATCGCATAGCGCTTCTTGACGAGTTTACTCTTCTACAACAGTTAGGTTAGTCTCTCTAGCGCTGAAGAACATTAAGTATAGTGCGCCCGTAAGAGTTATGATTACGTCACACGAAAAGTCACATATTGTATAAGACATCGTGAGAGACTCTCACGTAATGCGTAAAATCGTTGTGTACAATGTTTGTCACGGACAAAGTTCCACATCTACAGATACTCTTGAGTGAGTTTCTCGCCTTCTCTTTCTTAGAAAACTTGGACACGAGCGTCTGAGTGACAACGTGGGCGCAGCACTTTTGAGTCATTTTAAATATCGTCAAAAAGTATAATGGAAAGAGTCATGTGAGTCTCTATTCGGCCTTACCAGGTAGGACGGCTACCTTTACTTTCTTGTCTTATGATATGAAAATATACTCTACCAAGAGATGAAGACGTGAGTGGACTTTAATTGCACGCTTAGAAGCATCATATATCTTTATACTATGAGTAAGTACTCTGAGGATAATGTGTCAGTTATCGAAGGTTGAGATAACTGTATAGAATATTGCTATAGTATATTCCACTGAAAGGGTTGAATGAAACCTAACCTTAGAGGTATATAACTCCAAGGACTAGCGTTGGAACCAATGCCGCCCGAGGAAATATTTTTTCTAGAGTGCTCTGAGATCAGTATTTTTCGATGCCAGGAAAAGAGGAAGCAAATGCCTGGCTCTAACTGACATGAACAATAAAAGTGAATATTATGAATAATTAGTTAAATGGTTATGATAATATAGTTATATATATATATATATATATATCTATATATATATATATATATATATATAATATATATATATATATATATCTATATATATATATATATATATATATATATATATATATATCTATATATATATATATTATATAATATTATATATATATTATGTATATATATAATATATATATATTATATATATTTATAATATATATAATATATAGTTATATAGGCCAGCCTCTAGAAGAGCCCCAATCCATATCTCAAAACTACTACAGCTACCGGAAAAAGGAATACATTGCTGGAATCCTGGCAAATTTTACCCGAGGAAACTGTAAAAAAAAAAAAAAAAAAAAAAAAAATTCAATATCTCGAAAACTACAAAAGCTACAGCAAAATGAAATACATTTTTGAAATCCTTGTACAAATTTTGGTTTCGTGAAAATGTAAAAAAAAAAAAAAAAAAAAAAAAGTTGTTAAACGCATTAAAAAATTCTAGAGATTATTTTTTGTTTAGGGTAGCTGGGGACACTAAGATAGATGCTTGTTGAGACTCTCACTCTTAGATATAGAGAGATATAGAGTTTATATACGGGGGCTGCGAGCCGAACGGCGGAAACACAAGGGGGGGACGTTTTCCAATCCCCGTAGGGGAGGGGCGGAGGAACGCCCGCGAGACACCAAATACCAAAGAGCGGGTTCCGGAGCCCTCCCGGAGGGGGGGCCATTAGCTTCACGTAGTTCCCGGAAGGCCGAGAGACCCGACTCCTGCCAATCGGTGGCGGTATAGCCCTTGGGCTATTCTTTCTTAGTTCAAAAAAAAAAAAGGCAAAATTTAATAGAAAGTCTATTTATTTTTACACAGTAACCAATAAAAGGTCTCTACATAGGCTCTCTAATCCAATATTACTTATTATTAACAATAATTTTTTTATTTTTTGTTTATTTTTTTACATGTTTCGCTATCAAAATTTTACGAGGATTCCAAAAATGTGTTCCTTTTCGCTGTAGCTATAGTAGTTTTTTAGATAATAATAATTTTTTTTGTTTTTTTTTTTTTTTTTTTTTTTTTTTTTTTTTCTTTTTACATTTTCGCCACTAGAATTGGACAGCATTGCCAGCAATGTATTCTTTTCGCTGGTAGCATGTTGTTAGTTTATTTTGAGTATGGATTGTGGCTCTTTCGTAAGAGGCTGACCATATAAATATATATTATAATATACATTCTATTACATATTATATATATTATAGAGAGATATATTAGGTATATAGTTACTCATCACTACTAGCTATATACGTATACTATCTATATACCCTATCTAATATATATATAATTATAGTATTACTCTCATCCGGTATATCTCATATAGTATATATATATATAACTCACTATATATATACTATATTATACCTATATATATATATATATATGGTATATAATATACTATATATATACTATATATATATATCATATACTATAATATATATATATATTATATAATATATATATATATATATATATTATATATATTATATATATACTCATACTATATACTATAAGATATATATAATATAGATATTGTATAATGTTTATCATTTATCGCTTAAAACCAAAACCAGTTTCAATTTTCATTCATAAATTTGCTTTTGTTCGAAAAGTTATAAATAAGATAAATAAAAATTTGAAATCATTTCCTCTTCGGAATCCGTCCTGCTTCACAAACTTTAAAACTAATAAAACTAACCAACAAAATCGGAGCCAATCTTAACAAAGAATTGAAAAAAGCGACCAATCATATGGCAACTACATTTAGAATTCGTCGACAGAGGTCGCACATGTCTGCAATAGACAAAATAAAGAAAAAACAAAACATTACACAAGAGATATTTTCATCCTTTTCTCAAAACTTTTTCGCCGCATCCAAGGAATTTCTCATGAAAATCAGAAACTTTAAACATTTATTAAATTGAAGAAGAAAAAACCGAGGAAGGATTTAATTTTAAATGTAATGTCAATGGCCCAAAGTTAAATTGTGTCCATTTCTCAGAAGCTTTCTTTCCAGTTAAACTTTGACAAAGTAAAAATCATCTTCACACTTCCACTTCATAAATAGAATTCATCATATACTGTAATATATAATATATACTATATTATATATTATATAATATATATATATATACTTATATCTATATATACCTATAGTATATATATATATATAATATATATATATATTATTATATATATTATATATACTATAGTATATATATATTATATATATATATTAGTGATGCAGGTAACATCCGCATCCGCGGAGCATCCGCCCATTATTAAAGATCCGCAATCCGCATCCGCGCTTTGCCCTGCGGATGTTGCGCGGATGTTATTGTCGAGATTTTGAGGAAAGACTTTTAAATAAAACATACTGTACAGATGAATCTGAGCGCGAACTTTACAATGAGAGAGCATGCATCTCGACTCAACTATGTAATGATTACTCATGATCTCGCAGCATGAAGTTCATAATAATTTGGATCAACAGAGTCTCACATGAGATTAGGGATGTCAAAAACATCAGCGCCTCTGCAGCTTCTGTCCCCGATATAATACCATTAATCTCAACGCTAAGGAAGCATTTTGAAACATCTTCAAAATGAACAAATGAATGACGGTTTCAAAAAGAATGAAAGATGCAATTAAACCACCAAGTTGAGAAAAAGTTTTTTTTTTGCCGTTATAAAAGGCCAGTTTTTGTAATACATATTACAAAGAAACCAAGTTTTTTTAAATCGGTCATTTTAGTGTTGCAGTAAACTTCAATCCCCGACCAGTCTATTAATTCGCACACCCATTAAAAGGAAAAAAACGAAATCTACAGAACCAATATTAAAACTAAACGTTATAAAGGCAAGTTTTTTGTAATACAATATTAGAACAAGTTAAATCGTCACTTTATGTTGCAAGTGTACACCATGTCTTATCGCGGACCAGAGTGTGTCTATTAATTCGCCACCTTCATTAAAGAGGAAATAAAACGAAATCCTACAGAACAAAATACCTTTCCAGAAATAAATCAATACAGATTCACTGGTATAATTTCTACCAGTCAGTAGTGGATGAAGAAACCACGCAATACCAAAAGATGTGTGGCATCAAATGCTTGAAAACTTATCACCGAAGAAAAACCAACTAGATCAAATGAATGAATCCTATTAGTAGGTGGAAGTTGAGCAAAATGTTTCCCCACGCTTGAGTAAACATTGCAGGGAAATAACTTGGCCTGTCCCCACTAGTGTTCCAAGTAAGAGAGTATTTAGCAATGCTGGCTAATATATGATGAAAACAGAAACAGACTCTCAGCAGAAAAGGCAGAAATTGAGATGTTTCTCAAGCACAAACTTCTCTATTTTGAATTTCAATACTAGTGGAAAAAGTATATAATCCTGTAAAAAATCTCTTTCATTAAGGTCGGAGTTGGGGAAAGAGGTTGGTGGGGTTGCATTTGAGTTGGGTCCCCGTTTCGCGCACCTGGTAACAATTATATTAATAAATTGTGGCTAAAAACTCGAAATATATTAGGCATTTATATATAAGTATTATATATATAAAATATATATTATATATACTATATATATATATAAATATATATATAATATATATATATTATATATATATATATATATTTATATATATATAGCTTATTATATATATATATATATATATTATATCAACCGCAATCCGCATCTGCATCCGCGGATGTTAAAATCAAACATCCGCATCCACATCCGGCGGATGCGTAAAAAAATGACATCTGGCAGCATCACTTTATATATTTATATATATATATATATATATATATAGTATATATAAAAATAATACATATTATATATATTATATATATTACGTATATATATATATTAATATTATATATATATATATAAGAAGTATATATATATTATATATATATATATACATACAACGATGGGCATTAACGCGCGTTTAACGTTAATTCGTTAATTAACTCGTTAATTTTTTCGTTAACTTTTTAAACGCTTTCGTTATTTCGAAAAGAATAACGGACTATTGAACGAGTTACAATTGTGAAATTAACGTTAACGTGGGAGTTTAAAAATTTTCCCTACATCCGTTAACCGTTACCTTAATTTA
>JABUQX010037951.1:32500-35914 GCA_015478945.1 Trachelipus rathkii
AGTGTCTTTTGACACCTCTGAACAAGACTCTTCAGCCGATGCTTGAAGCTAATAGAATTTTTCATGGTTCAGCATGGGTTTCGCTACAAATGGTAAATGTGTGTCTGTTTTTGTATCTTTTCCTTTTTTTGGCTGGTGAAATTTCTGCCTTTAGCAGCATTTCATCAAATAGGCATACTAAATAAATTTTTAACCCCTAATTTTAGAGTTTTTTTTTTTTTTTTGTTTTTTTTTTTTTTACAGGAGTATTGTAAGCACCATCACGCTCACGGGCAGAGGGCCCCTATCGACGGAGGAGGTTACCTCGTTTAACGTCCCGGAGGTCGGACGAAGGCCGAAGCCCTAAGGGGAGATCACGCTCAGCAGTTCTCCCACGCGACGTAAACCGGCAGTTTGGACTGCCTCGCGCGCACTCACTTCGCTTTGTTGTGGCGCGAGTGCTCTACACTGAGCTATCGGGCGCTTTTTTATATAAATCAGATATAGAATATATAAAAAGAAAAATATATATATATGTATACATACATACACACATATGAGCTACAGTACGGTCCATACAAATATATAGTACACTAAGACTATTAGTGCATATTACCGATTACTGACTACACTTTATTATTAATTAAGCTCTTGAATATTTATACTAAGTTATTAACACTCACATTGTTCATTTAAACACTTAGTATATTTAATCAACTAATAATTTTATATTACTATTATTATGTATTATCATTAATATCACTATCATTATTATTATTACCCGTTCGTCATTCATTACCATTATTATTATTATTATCATTATCACCACTCTACAATATTATACCGCAATCATTATTACATTACATTATGCATTAATTATTCACTAACAATTAATATAGAATAGATAGAAAAGATTAATTATCTATATCTTATTATTATTACTTAATTAAATATAGATTATTGTTATTAATTAATCAATTAATTAAAAATGACGAAGCTTACAAAATTTATCAACACTATCACTTTATCATTAACACTAGTTTTATCACTAATTATATTATTATTACTATTAGTAGATTGTAAAGTGATTCCCAATCTGTAGCAACCACCATGCATTGAGCAGCTCTCTTGTTGAGGGCCATGAACTGTAGAAGATTTCGGAGCGGCATCATGATCCGCACCACAGTTTTAGCAACCTAAATCAGATTATAAGTTTGGTCCAAAGTTAAAACAGTCCGAATAGAGAAGTTAATTCAAAATATAAATTTCTCCAATTTTCAAGGTTTATTATAGCTCACATTTTTATAGGCTTCACCGAAGAAATCAAAAAGTTATTTTTAATTCTAAAAGTTGAAATATAATTTCATTTAATTTAAATAATGTTTTTTTTGGCAAGCAAAAATTAGTTTTTGAAAACTTCAAAATTTTCAATTTTCTTCTTTTAAAGTCTTCTCCGATATTAATCCATCCACAACCGCATTAGCTTGTCAAGACTTCATGATAAGTGACACGATCTTGCAGCCCTTACTGATTTCTTTCTTCACCTATTCCCTTCTTTTCTGATTTTCTTCTCTTTCTTCACGTGGTTCAATAAATTTGGTTTTGTTATCTAGGATCAGAAAAGTTGCTATTGCGCATGCATAATCGTTTTGCAGAATCTGAAATTCTATTATCCTATCTCCAGCAATGAGTATGTCCGTCCATCTTGAAAGCTCCTCTTGACTTTTGAATAGCAGTATTTAGCAAGCTTTCTCGTTGCAGCTAAATGATCCCGTCTGAAACAAACAAAAATTTTCTGACGCTATAGTCTTAGTTCCCTCTTCAAAAGGTTTAAGAAAGAGTAATACAATATCTAAAATCGCATTATTGATACCTGTCAACCCTTTCACCTTTGTGTTTGTTCGAAGGGTAAGGGAAGAGAGCTTTCTTTATTTTCCCCATCCTCTCAAGCATGTATAAACTACTACTCCAGCGAATCTGAACATCTTGCGTTACACAGAAAGTTGAGGAACATTTAGTCTCATAATTCATAACTGAATACTATCCGCTATCCGCAAAAATTTATGCTCGTTTATGCGGATAGAGAAAAATGATGCGGATATCCGCATATGCGGAATGCCGATAGCGGTTACCGCTACACAACCTCTAAACGGTGCCCACCTTTGTCAATATATAATATATATATATATATTATTATATAATATTATATATATCTAATATTATATAATATATATGATATATATATATATATTTATTTATATATTTATATATAATATATAATATATTTAATATATATATGATATATATATATATATTATTAAATATATATATATATATATTATATATATATATATATATATATATATATATATATATATATATATATATATATATATAATATATAGTGTTAGATATACCGCGTATATATACGTATAATACTCACTCACACACGTTGATTGCGCGATAGTGAGACTGATATGTGTGCCACGAGTGAAATGTGGTACCTGGATTGGTGATTAATGAGGAGGAGATCAGATAGCATATCAGTGAAGGAGTATGAGAATAGATGGTTGGGGATGGCGGAGAATGAGGAGTGAGGGGGTGTGAGGAGGGTAAAGAGATGGGAGAGGGATTTGTTCTGATGTATAGTGGGGTGAGAAAAGGAATAAGAAAGCATGGTGTCGGAATTATAGTGGGACCAAGACTGTCACCATGATGTATACAGAGAGTAAAAATTATAAATGAGAGGTTGATGATGTGCGTATTGAAAATAGGCCGGATAAAATATAGAATATTCCAGGTATATGCACACAACATGGGGCATCCGAAGGCGGAAAAACTAGCTGTTTATGGAATTGCATGGAGGAAGAGGTGGGGATGGAGGAGGAGGGGGAGAAGTGCTTGTTGATGGGGAGATTTCAACGCAAGAGTAGGAAAGAGAAGAGAGATGGAGAGAGTATTGGGAGCCATTTGGAGAGGAATACAGTAGAAGACATGGAGGGAGAAGCGTTGATTGATTTTTGTGTGAGAAACTACCTAAAAATAATGAACACGTTTTTCAAGCATAGAGAGTCTCACATCTTTATGAGGTATAGGGATGAAATCAGGTAAAGCAATAATGTCGATCAAAAATCGGTGAATAGACTACATGATTAGTCTCCGATAAAGGATGGTTAAAGAATGTAAAGGTGATCCCGGGAGTGTCCTTAGATGCGGATCATAGACTGGTGGTGGCGGACATAAAGATAAGAGGGGAGGGAGGAGTAAATGAGCAGAAGAGGGCAGTGGTCAGAGTGGAGAAGTTGGAAGAACAAGAAACGAGACGAAATTATGAACGGAAAATGCAGGAAACCCTAAGGACATGGAGAAGAAAACGAAGACTTGCAGGATGTCATAAGGAATGGCAGAGAAAACTCTTGGTAAAGATGGGTAGGA
>JABUQX010037952.1:0-47500 GCA_015478945.1 Trachelipus rathkii
TTTTATATTTTAAAAGGATTTTGATGTGAGAACATACTATTATCTTCGGGTTTTTAATAGCTGTTATACTATTGGAGTAACAGTCCTCAATACGTAGATGTTCAGGCTTTTGAAATTTTTTACAATTTTGTGGTTCCAAAAATATAAATGGCCATACCTTCTGAAATACAAGGTCGTAGAAAGTGATTTTTGTATGTTAGAAAGGATTTTGTGTGAGGAATATTATGGTATCATTCGGATTATTTAATAGCTGTTATTACTTTTTGGAGTAACCACTCATCATTTAATTTTGTCCAAATTTTTGAAATTTTGAAATTTTTAGGATTTTTGTGGTTTTCAAAACATATAAATGGCCATTCCTCCTTTGAAATACAGGTCGGAGAAAAAGTAATTTTATATTTTTTAGAAAGGATTTTGTGTGAGGAATACTATGGTATCTTCGGATTTTTAATAGCTGTTATACTTTTGGAGTAACAGTACTCAATTTAATTTTGAAATTTTGAAATTTTGGATTTTTGTGGTTCAAACATATAAATGGCCTTTCATACTGAAATACAGGTCGTAGAAAAGTGATTTTTATATTTTTAGAAAAGGTTTTTTAGAAAAGGTTTTTGTCGTGAGGAATACTATGGTATCTTCGGATTTTTTAATAGCTGTTATTACTTTGGAGTAACAGTCCTCAATTTATAATTTTGTCAAAATTTTTGAATTTTTAGGATTTTTGTGGTTCAAACATATAAATGGCCATTCCTCCTGAAATACAGGTCGTAGAAAAGTGATTTTTATATTTTAGAAAGGATTTTGTGTGAGGAATACTATGGTATCTTCGGATTTTTAATAGCTGTTATACTTTTGGAGTATCAGTCCTAAATTTAATTTTGTCAAAATTTTGAAATTTTGAATTTGAAGGATTCATTTCGAATTCAGAAACATCTAGAAGTGGCCATTTCCTCCTTGAATACAGGTCGTAGGAAAAGTGATTTTATATTTTAAAAAGATTTTTGTGTGAGGAATTACTTATGGTTTTCTTCGGGATTTTTAATAGCTGTTTTACTTTTGGAGTAACAGTCCTCCAAATTTAATTTTGTCAAAATTTTGAAATTTTTGAAAGTTTTAGGATTTTGTGGTTCAAACACTATTAAATGGCTATTCCTCCTGAAAATACAGGTCGTAGAAAAGTTGATTTTTATATTTTTAGAAAAGGTTATGAGCCAGGAAGTAGTGTGGTTCTTTGCGACAGTAGTGATTCATCTGTTATGGAAGTTTCTCTCATTAAATTTTGTGAAAAACCATATTTTGAAATTTCTTCAAAATTTCATGAATTTTTTGATTCCACCAAAATAAATGGCCATTCCTCCTGAAATACAGGTCTTTGTTCATAAAAAAGACACTTCTAAATTTATAGAAAGGATTTTGTGTTAGGAATACTATGGAATCTTCGGATTTTTAATAGCTGTTATACTTTTGGAGAACAGTCCTCAATTTAATTTGTCAAAATTTTGAAATTTTAGGATTTTTGTGGTTCAAACATATAAATTTCCATTTCTCCTGAAATACAGGTCGTAGAAAAGTAATTTTTATATTTTTTAGAAAGGTGGTTTTGTGTGAGCAAATACTTTATGGTATCTTCGGAATTTTTAATAGCTGTTAATACTTTTTGAGTAAGAAACCTGTCCTCTAAATTTTAATTTTGTCAAAATTTAAATTTGAAATTTTTGGATTTTTGTGTTTAAACATATAAATGGCAATTCCTCCTTAAAAGATACAGGTCGTAGAAAAGTGCATTTTTATATTTTTAGAAAGTTTTTTTTTGAGGAATACATGGTATCTTCGGATTTTTAATAGCTGTATACTTTTGGAGTAACAGTCCTCAATTTAATTTTGTCAAAATTTTGAAATTTTTTAATTTTTGTGGTTCAAACATATAAATGGTTATTTCTCCTGAAATACAGGTCGTAGAAAAGTGATTTTTATATTTTAAGAAAGTTTTTGTGTAGGAATACTATGGTATCTTCGGGATTTTAGCGGTTATACTTTTGGAGTAACAGTCCTCAATTATATTTTGTCAAAATTTTGAAAATTTTAGGATTTTTGTGGTTTCAACAATATAAATGGCCATATCCTCTGACAATACAGGTCGAGAAAAGCTGATTTTTAGATTTTTAGAAAGGATTTTGCGAGGAATACTATGGTATCTTCGGCATTTTTAATAGCTGTTATACTTTTGCGAGTATCAGTCCTCAATTTAATTTTGTCAAAAATTTTGAAATTTTAAATTTTTTTTTTTGTGGTTCAAAACATATAAAATGGCCATTCCTCCTGAAATATAGGTCGTAGAAGAAAAGTGATTTTTTATTTTTTAGAAAGATTTGAGGATGAAGATGCTATGGTATCTTTCGGAATTTTTAATAGCTGTTATACTTTTGGAGTAACAGTCCTCAATTTAATTTTGTAAAAATTTTGAAATTTTGAAATTTTAGGATTTTTTGTGGTTCAAACATATAAATGGCCATTCCTCCTGAAATACAGGTCGTAGAAAATTGATTTTTATATTTTTTTTAGAAAGGATTGTTGAGGGAATTACTATGGTGATCTCGGATTTTTTAACAGTCCTCAATTTAATTTTGTCAAAATTTTGAAATTTAAGGATTTTTGTGGTTTAAACATATAAAGGGCTATTCCTCCTGAAATACAGGTCGTAGAAAAGTGATTTTTATATTTTTAGAAAGGTTTTTGTGTGAATAATACTATGGTATCTTCGGATTTTTTATAGCTGGTATACCTTTGGAGTAACAGTCCTCAATTTAATTTTGTCAAAATTTTGAAATTTTGAAATTTTAGGATTTTTGTGGTTCAAACATATAAATATCCATTTCTCCTGAAATATAGGTCGTAGAAAAGTGAATTTTATATTTTTAAAAGGATTTTGTGTGAGAAATACTATGGTATCTTCGGGTTTTTAATAGCTGTTATACTATTGGAGTAACAGTCCTCAATTTAAATTTTGTGCAAAATTTGAAATTTTAGGATTTTTGTGGTTCAAAATAAAATGGCCATACCTTCTGAAATACAGGTCGTAGAAAAGTGATTTTTGTTTTTTAGAAAGGATTTTGTGTGAGGAATACTATGGTATCTTCGGATTTTTAATAGCTGTTATACTTTTGGAGTAACACTCATCAATTTAATTTTGTCAAAATTTTGAAATTTTGAAATTTTAGGGATTTTTGCTTGTTTCAATCTAATAAATGGCCATTCCTCCTGAAATACAGTCGTAGAAAGTAATTTTTATATTTTTAGAAAGGATTTTGTGTGAGGAATACTATGGTATCTTCGGATTTTTAATAGCTGTTATACTTTTGGAGTAACAGTACTCAATTTAATTTTGAAATTTTGAAATTTTGGATTTTTGTGGTTCAAACATATAAATGGCCTTTCATACTGAAATACAGGTCGTAGAAAAGTGATTTTTATATTTTTAGAAAAGGTTTTTTTTTAAGAAAAGGTTTTTGTGTGAAGAAAACTATGGTATCTTCGGATTTTAATAGCTGTTATACTTGGAAGTAACAGTCCTCAATTTTTTGTTCAAAATTTTTGAAATTTAGGATTTTTGTGGTTTCAAACATATAAATGGCCATTCCTCCTGAAATACAGGTCGTAGAAAAGTGATTTTTATATTTTTAGAAAGGTTTTTGTGTGAGGAATACTATGGTAGCTTCGGATTTTTAATAGCTGTTATACTTTTTGAGTAACACTCATCAATTTAATTTTGTCAAAATTTTGAAATTTTGAAATTTTAGGATTTTTGTGGTTCAAACATATAAATGGCCATTCCTCCTGAAATACAGGTCGTAGAAAAGTGATTTTTACTATTTTTTAAAAAGATTTTTCAAAATGTAAAAAATTTTGTGTGAGGAATACTATGGTATCTTCGGATTTTTAATAGCTGTTATACTTTTGGAGTAACAGTCCTCAATTTAATTTTGTCAAAATTTTGAAATTTTGAAATATGGGAAGATGTAAGTTTCAGTTCAAACATAATAAATGGCCTTTTCCTCCTGAAATACAGGTCGGAGAGAAAAGTGATTTTTATATTTTTAGAAAGGTGTTTGTGGGAGGAATCTATGGTATCTTCGGATTTTTTAATAGCTGATATACTTTTGAGTATTCAGTCCTCCAATTAAATTTTGTGAAAAATTTTTGAAATTTTTGAAAATTTTAAAAAGATTTTTGTTGTTCAAACATATAAATGGCCATTCCTCCTAAATACAGGTCGTAGAAAAGTGATTTTTTATATTTTTAGAAAGGTTTTTGTGTGAGGAATACTATGGTATCTTCGGATTTTTAATAGCTGTTATACTTTTGGAGTAACAGTCCTCAATTTAATTTTGTCAAAATTTTGAAATTTTAGGATTTTTTTGTGGTTTCAAACATATAAAATTCCATTTTATCCTGAAATACAGGCGTAAAAAAAGTAATTTTTTTTTTTTTTTTAAAAAGGGTTTTGGGGGGGAAAAAATTAGGGTTTTTTTGGATTTTTAATAGTTTTTTTTTTTTGGAGTAACAGTCCTCAATTTAATTTTTGTCAAAAATTTTTGAAATTTTGAAATTTTTGGATTTTTGTGGTTTAAAACATATAAATGGCAATTCCTCTTGAAATACAGGTCGTAGAAAAGTGATTTTTATATTTTTAGAAAGTTTTTTTTTGAGGAATACTATGGTATCTTCGGATTTTTAATAGCTGTTATACTTTTGGAGTAACAGTCCTCAATTTAATTTTGTCAAAATTTTGAAATTTTTTAATTTTTGTGGTTCAAACATATAAATGGTTATTTCTCCTGAAATACAGGTCGTAGAAAAGTGATTTTTATATTTTTAGAAAGTTTTTTGTGTGCAGGAATACTAGTATTCTTCGGATTTATAATAAGCTTTATACTTTGATTAACAGTCCTCAATTTATTTTTGTCAAAATTTTGAAATTTTAGGATTTTTGTGGTTCAAACATATAAATGGCCATTCCTCCTGAAATATAGGTCGTAGAAAAGTGATTTTTATATTTTAGAAAGGATTTTGGACGAGGAATACTATGGTATCTTCGGATTTTTAATAGCTGTTATACTTTTGGAGTAACAGTCCTCAATTTAATTTTGTAAAAATTTTGAAATTTTGAAATTTTAGGATTTTTTTGGTGGTTCAACCTTTATAAATTGGGCCATCCTCCTGAAATACAGGTCGTAGAAAATTGATTTTTATATTTTTAGAAAGGATTTTGTGTGAGGAATACTATGGTATCTTCGGATTTTTTTTAACAGTCCTCAATTTAATTTTGTCAAAATTTTGAAATTTAAGGATTTTTGTGGTTTAAACATATAAAGGGCTATTCCTCCTGAAATACAGGTCGTAGAAAAGTGATTTTTATATTTTTAGAAAGGTTTTTGTGTGAGGAATACTATGGTATCTTCGGATTTTTAATAGCTGTTATACTTTTGGAGTAACAGTCCTCAATTTAATTTTGTCAAAATTTTGAAATTTTGAAATTTTAGGATTTTTGTGGTTCAAACATATAAATATCCATTTCTCCTGAAATATAGGTCGTAGAAAAGTGAATTTTATATTTTTAAAAGGATTTTGTGTGAGAAATACTATGGTATCTTCGGGTTTTTAATAGCTGTTATACTATTGGAGTAACAGTCCTCAATTTAATTTTGTCAAAATTTTGAAATTTTAGGATTTTTGTGGTTCAAAAATATAAATGGCCATACCTTCTGAAATACAGGTCGTAGAAAAGTGATTTTTGTATTTTTAGAAAGGATTTTGTGTGAGGAATACTATGGTATCTTCGGATTTTTAATAGCTGTTATACTTTTGGAGTAACACTCATCAATTTAATTTTGTCAAAATTTTGAAATTTTGAAATTTTAGGATTTTTGTGGTTCAAACATATAAATGGCCATTCCTCCTGAAATACAGGTCGTAGAAAAGTAATTTTTATATTTTTAGAAAGGATTTTGTGTGAGGAATACTATGGTATCTTCATTTTTAATAGCTGTTATACTTTTGGAGTAACAGTACTCAATTTAATTTTGAAATTTTGAAATTTTGGATTTTTGTGGTTCAAACATATAAATGGCCTTTCATACTGAAATACAGGTCGTAGAAAAGTGATTTTTATATTTTTAGAAAAGGTTTTTTAGAAAAGGTTTTTGTGTGAGGAATACTATGGTATCTTCGGATTTTTAATAGCTGTTATACTTTTGGAGTAACAGTCCTCAATTTAATTTTGTCAAAATTTTTGAAATTTTAGGGTTTTTGTGTGAGGAAAAATTATAAATGGCCATTCCTCCTGAAATACAGGTCGTAGAAAAGTGATTTTTATATTTTAGAAAGGACTTTGTGTGAGGAATACTATGGTAGCTTCGGATTTTTAATAGCTGTTATACTTTTTGAGTAACACTCATCAATTTAATTTTGTCAAAATTTTGAAATTTTGAAATTTTAGGATTTTTGTGGTTCAAACATATAAATGGCCATTCCTCCTGAAATACAGGTCGTAGAAAAGTGATTTTTATATTTTTAAAAAGATTTTTGTGTGAGGAATACTATGGTATCTTCGGATTTTTAATAGCTGTTATACTTTTGGGAGTAACAGTCCTCAATTTAATTGTTTACAAAATATTTGAAATTTGAAATTTAGGATTTTTGTGGTCAAACATATTAAATGGCCTTTCCTCCTGAAATACAGGTCGTAGAAAAGTGATTTTTATATTTTTAGAAAGGTGTTTGTGTGAGGAACACTATGGTATCTTCGGATTTTTAATAGCTGATATACTTTTGGAGTAACAGTCCTCAATTAAATTTTGTGAAAATTTTGAAATTTTTGAAATTTTAGGATTTTTGTTGTTCAAACATATAAATGGCCATTCCTCCTGAAATACAGGTCGTAGAAAAGTGATTTTTATATTTTTAAAAAGGTTTTTGTGTGAGGAATACTATGGTATCTTCGGATTTTTAATAGCTGTTATACTTTTGGAGTAACAGTCCTCAATTTAATTTTGTCAAAATTTTGAAATTTTAGGATTTTTGTGGTTCAAACATATAAATGGCCATTCCTCCTGAAATACAGGTCGTAGAAAAGTGATTTTTATATTTTTAGAAAGGTTTTTGTGTGAGAAATACTATGGTATCTTCGGATTTTTAATAGCTGTTATAACTTTTGGAGTAACAGTCCTCAATTTAATTTTGTCAAAATTTTGAAATTTTGAAATTTTTGGATTTTTGTGTTTTAAACATTTAAATGGCCATTCCTCCTGAAATACAGGTCGTAGAAAAGTGATTTTTATATTTTTAGAAAGGTTTTTGTGTGAGGAATACTATGGTATCTTCGGATTTTTAATAGCTGTTATACTTTTGGAGTTACGGTCAAAATTTATTTTTTAAAATTTTTGAATGTGAGGATTTTTGGTGGTTTAAACATATTAATGGCTATTCCTCCTGAAATACGGTCGTAGAAAAGTGATTTATAATTGATAAAACTTTTCTGAGGAATACTATGGATATCTTCGGATTTTTTAATAGCTGTTATACTTTTGGAGTAACAGTACTCAATTTAATTTTGTCAAAATTTTGAAATTTTAGGATTTTGTGGTTCAAACATATAAATGGCCATTTCTCCTGAAATACAGGTCGTAGAAAAGTGATTTTATATTTTTAGAAAGGGTTTTTGTGTGGAGGATTACTATGGTATCTTCGGATTTTTATAGCTGTTATACTTTTGGAGTAACAGTTTCCTCAATTTAATTTTGTCAAAATTTTGAAATTTTGAAATTTTTTGATTTTTTGTGTATTTAAACATATAATGGCTTTTCCCCCAAAAATAAAGGTCGTAGAAAAGTTGATTTTTTATTTTTTTTTTTAGAAAGGTTTTTTTTTTTTTAGGAATACTATTGGTATCTTCGGATTTTTAATAGCTGTTAATACTTTTGGAGTAACAGCCTCTTAACTAATTTGTTCAAAATGGTGAAATTTTTAATTTTTTGTGGTTCAAACATATAAATGGCCATTTCTCCTTTGAAATACAGGTCGTAGGAAAGTGATTTTATATTTAGAAAGGTTTTTGTGTGGAGAATACTATGGTATTTTCGAATTTTTAATAGCTTTTATACTTTTGGAGTAACAGCTTCTCAATTAATTTTGTCAAAATTTTTTGAAATTTTAGGATTTTTGTGGTTCAAAACATATAAATGGCCATTTCTCCTGAAATATACAGGTCTTAGAAAAGTGATTTTTATATTTTTTAGAAAGGTTTTTTGTGTGAGGAAATACTATGGTATCTTCGGATTTTAATAGCTGTTATACTTTTGGTGTAACAGTCCTCAATTTAATTTTGTTCAAAATATTGAAATTTTTGAAAATTTTTGGGATTTTGGTTGGTTTAAACATATAAATGGCAATTCCTCCTGAAATACAGGTTCGTAGAAAAGTGATTTTTTATATTTTTAGAAAAGTTTTTTTTTGAGGAAAACTTATGGTATCTTCGGATTTTTAATAGCTGTATACTTTTGGAGTAAACAGGTCCTCAATTTAATTTTGTCAAATTTTGAAATTTTTTTAATTTGTGGTTCAAACATATAATGCCATTTCTCCTGAACATTACAGGTTCGTAGAAAAAGTGATTTATATTTTTAGAAAAGGGTTTGGTGAATAATACATAGGTACTTCGGATTTTTTATAGCTGGTATACCTTTGGTTTTTAACAGTCCTCAATTTAATTTTGTCAAAATTTGAAGAAAATTTTGAAATTTTAGGATTTTTGTTGCGTTCAAACATATAAATATTCCATTTCTTCCTGAAATTATAGGTCGTAGAAAAAGTGAATTTTATATTTTAAAAAGGATTTTGTGTGAGAAATACCATGGTCCTCGGGTTTTTAATAGCTGTTATATTTTTGTTGTATTTTGGAAAAACAGTCCTCAATTTAATTTTGTCAAAAATTTTTGAAATTTTACAATTTTTGTGGTTCAAAAATATAAATGGCCATACCTTCTGAAATACAGGTCGTAGAAAAGTGATTTTTGTATTTTTAGAAAGGATTTTGTGTGAGGAATACTATGGTATCTTCGGATTTTTAATAGCTGTTATACTTTTGGAGTAACACGTCCTCAATTTAATTTTGTCAAAATTTTGAAATTTTGAAATTTTAGGATTTTTGTGGTTCAAACATATAAATGGCCATTCCTCCTGAAATTTTTAATAGCTATAATTACTTAATTTTTACTATTTTTAGAAAGGATTTTGTGTGAGGAATACTTGGTGGTATCTTCGGATTTTTAATAGCTGTTATACTTTTGGAGTAACAGTACTCAATTTAATTTTGAAATTTTGAAATTTTGGATTTTTGTGGTTCAAACATATAAATGGCCTTTCATACTGAAATACAGGTCGTAGAAAAGTGATTTTTATATTTTTAGAAAAGGTTTTTTAGAAAAGGTTTTTGTGTGAGGAATACTATGGTATCTTCGGATTTTTAATAGCTGTTATACTTTTGGAGTAACAGTCCTCAATTTAATTTTGTCAAAATTTTGAAATTTTAGGATTTTTGTGGTTCAAACATATAAATGGCCATTCCTCCTGAAATACAGGTCGTAGAAAAGTGATTTTTATATTTTAGAAAGACTTTGTGTGATGGATACTATGGGCTTTCGATTTTTAATATTCTGTTATACTTTTGAGTAACCATCTTCATCAATTTAATTTTGTTCAAATTTTTGAAATTTGAAAATTTTAGGATTTTTTGTGCGTTTTCAAACAATATTAAAAGGCCCATTCCTCATGAAATAATGCCGTAGCAAAAGTAATTTTTATATTTTTAAAAAGATTTTTGTGTGAGAATACTATGGTATCTCGGATTTTTAATGCGTTATACTTTTGAAAGTTAACAGGTCCTCAATTTTAAAAAATTATTTTTTGGGTTTTTTTTTTTTTTCCAAAAAAAAAAAAAAATTTTTTGGGGAATTTTGAAATTTATGACTTTTGTGCGTCAAACATATAAATGGCCCTTTCTCCTGAAATACAGGTCTAGAAAAGTGATTTTATATGTTTTAGGAAAGGTTTTTGTGTGAGAACCACTATGGTATCTTCGGATTTTTAATTAATAGCTGTTACTTTTGGAGTATCAGTCCTCAATTAAATTTTTGTGAAAATTTTGAAATTTTGAAAATTTAGAGATTTTTGTTGAACTTCATAACATATAAATGGCATTCCTCCTGAAATACAGGTCGTTGGAAAAGTGATTTTTTATATTTTTTAGAAAGGTTTCTTTTGGTGAGAGCAATACTTGGGTATCTTCGGATTTTTAAATAGCTGTTATTACTTTTGGAGTAACAGTACTCAATTTAAATTTGTCAAAATTTTTGACATTTTAGGATTTTTGTGGTTCAAACATAATAAATGGCCATTTCTCCTGAATACAGGTATTAGAAAAGTGATTTTTTTATATTTTTAGGAAAGGTTTTTTGTGTATGAGAGAAATACTACTAGTATCTTCGGAATTTTTAATAGCTGTTATTCTTTGGGGCAACAGTTCCTCAATTTAATTTAGAAGAAAATTTGAAATTTTTTGAAATTTTTGGATATTTTTGGTTTAAACATATAAATGGCCATTCCTCCTGAATTACAGGTCGTAGAAAAGTGATTTTTATATTTTTTAGAAAAAGGTTTTTGTGTGAGGAATACTGTTTGGTATCTCGGATTTTTAATAGCTGATTATACTTTTGGATTGGAGTAACAGCCCTCAATTTAATTTTGTCAAAATTTGAAATTTTAGAGATTTTTGTGGTTATAAACATTATTAAATGGCTATGTTCCTCCTGAAATTACAGGTCGTAGAAAAGCTGATTTTTATAATTTTTTTTTTAAAGGGGAAAAAAAAAAATTTTGTGTGTGAGGAATACTATGGAATCTTCGGATTTTTAATAGCTGTTATTATACTGGAGTAACAGTCCTCAATTTTAATTTTTGTTAAAATTTGAAATTTAGGATTTTTGTGGCTTTCAAACATAAAATGGCCATTCCTCCTGAAATACAGTCGTAGAAAAGTGATTTTTTATATTTTTAAGAAAGGTTTTTGTGTTAGGAATACTATGGTACTTCGGATTTTTTAATAGCTGTTATATTTTTGGAGTAACAGCCTCAAATTAATTTTGTCAAATTTTGAAATTTTGAAATTTTTTTATTTTTGTTGGTTTAAACATATAAATGGCAATTCCTCCTGAAATACAGGTCGTAGAAAAGTATTTTTATATTTTTAGAAAGGTTTTTTTTGAGGAATACTATGGTATCTTCGGATTTTTAATAGCTGGTTATACTTTTGGAGTAACAGTCCCCAATTAATTTTGTCAAAATTTTGAAATTTTTTAATTTTTGTGGTTCAAACATATAAATGGCCATTTCTCCTGAAATAACAGGTCGCTAGAAAAGTGATTTTTATAATTTTTAGAAAGGTTTTTGTTGCAGGAATACTATGGTATCTCGGGATTTTAAATAGCTGTATACTTTTGGAGTAACAGTCCTCAATTTAATTTTGTCAAAATTTTGAAATTTTAGGATTTTTGTGGTTTAAACATATAAATGGCTATTCCTCCTGAAATACAGGTCGTAGAAAAGTGATTTTTATATTTTTAGAAAGGATTTTGTGTGAGGAATACTATGGAATCTTCGGATTTTTAATAGCTGTTATACTTTTGGAGTAACAGTCCTCAATTTAACCCTTTCTGTCCTGCATTATTAAAACTCTTGAATTTTTAAAAAATTTATTTGATTACAAATTCAAAATTAGATGTTGTTTAACTCATTTCAAAAAGCAAAAACAAAAAAAAATTCATCTGGGTATAAATTGGGCACGTGGTACTTTGAAGTACCATCAGTCCTCTAGTATCATAAGAAAGTGTAAGAATTTTGCAAAAATATAAAAATTAAAATATTGTTTCCTCATCTAATTTTCAACAAATTTATATATACTATATATATATATATATAATATATGATATTATATTATATATTTAATATATATATATAAATATATAATATATATATAATAATATATATATCAAATTTATATATATTATATATATATAATATATATATATATATATAACTTATATATATATATATATATATATTATATATATATATATATTTATAATTATATATATATATATATATATATATATTATATATATATATATATAATATATATATATTATAATAATATATATATATATATAATATTATATTATATATATATAAATATATATATTAGAGGTACGTAAGCGAATGTTAATGCATCTGAAGAAAAACAAAAATTAGTACATTATAATTGAAAACCATTAATTTTCTTCATGGAAATATTTAAAAAAAACAATTTTAGAATTATTAACCATAGGTGCCACTCTAAAAAAGCTCAAGCAAATAAATATGGGCGAGACTGAATTTTATTTGAAGAACATACTTCGCATCTTCCCTTACTTTCAAGGAATATTGGCCAGTGGGTCCCTTTGTTGCTTAATCTTACATCATGAGGTACAGAATATGAAATTTTCCTCCTCTTGTTTGAGTGATGCTTTACAATGCCTTTAGAAACGAGCCCCATTGCCAAATTCCTTCTGAAGTCTAGTAATGGAATCTTGACATTAGCATCACAGTAAATTACATAAGCGTTAATTACTGCCATGTCTATTAATCCAAAAAACAACCTGTGCCACCATTTCCTGCTTTTCCTATCAATTCCATAAAGACCACGAAGCATGTCATGCTTATCTATACCTCCCATGAATTTATTATAATCGTGAAACTATTTGGCGGACATGGGGGCGGGGGGCGGGGGGGGGGTCGGGGCGGGCGGGGGCGGGGCACCCTACCCACCAGGGGCAGAGGGCTCCACGCAAACCCTCCATACAATGCAAATCGTATACAACTTCCCCGACACACCCCCCGCCCCTTCCATGACCAACCACACTAGCCCTTCCGTCCTCGTGCTGCGTCCATTATACACCCCATAACCCGGAATTTTATCCCAGGTGTTCCACCATCTCAACTCTGGCTCATCCATCTTACTTTAATATGCCTTCACTTCCCCAACCTCCTCCTTTATTTTAAAGTTTTTTTGTCTGTCTCCTCTAGTCTTTCCCACTCATCACTCTTAAAACCTACATCTACTGCGGACTGCATATCTAACTATCCCTCTCTTGTGGTCGCTACGCTCATCGTTTTTCTGGCCCCATTTATAGTTAGAATCGGGTGTTAACTCTCGTCGAATATCACCCCATTTTCACCTCCATAACTCATTTCTATTCTTCCGTTATGCGCCGGTACCATGCTTTCTTACACCTTCCCCATAACAGAGCTATCTACTTGTCTATCTCCTCCCTGACATTTCCTCCCCCGTTTCAAATAACTCCACTCAAGTATTTGCATTTCTCCACCATCTATATCTCAGTCTTTTCCACATCTGCTTCCTTCTCCCTACTAACCACAATGATCTCAATCTTTTATGGTGTTCATCGTCAGACCGGCCTCTCTAAGCGTATTAGCAAAACATGTTACCACCTCTCTCAGACCTATCTTCCTCTTCGCTCCAGCATGCAAAGTCATCTGCGCATGCCAGGATATCGGTCCTAATCTCCTATATCCTCTCTCACCTTCTTAATCACTACATCCAGATATGCTTCAAACAAAATTGGTGACAACACGCTTCCCTGTGACTCCAGTTCTCACAGTAAACCATTCCTTATTCTTCTATTCTGTTCTTTACATTACATTTATTATTCTATATACACAATACTCTCCAGGGTTCCTCCTCAACTTTTTATTCTACTGCATATTCTTCTCTCTAGCAAACTTCTCCATTAGTCCTGTAGGCACTGAATTCAAAAGCTTTCTTTAGAACTATGAAAGCTAACATATGCCGTTTATATATTCCCATACCATTTTTCTAACGCACATCTCAAGGCAAACAAGATCTCCGTCGTTGGCTTTCTGTTCCTTTCTCTATATCCGTGCTGCTCTTCCCCCAGTCTGGCTCTACTACCATTCTCAGTGTTTTCTCTAGTATTCTTTATGCCAAGTGTTCCAACAAGAATGTTACCCTGTAGTTGTTACCTTCCCCTGTATCTTTTTTTCCCCTTATTTCTAATTGGAACCATGATTGAACTTTCCCCACCCTCTGGTACTTCGCTCTCGTTCCAACACCTATTGAACAATTTCAGAATTCTTTCATTTTCTCTCCTTCCTCTTTTGTTAGTTCTACGGGTATCCCATCTTCCGAATCTGTCATTTTCTCAGAGTCACTCCAAACTCCTCTATAACTGTGGATTCTCTTCCCCTCTCATCCTCCCCTCCTCTCAACTATTCTCTTCGCCTCCCATCCCCACCTGCTTATTCACAATTAACAGTTCTTTGAAGTATTCCGTTTTAGCTCCTGTTTTTGTCTGTTGATCTCACCAAAAAATTCACCTTTGCTTATCCTTGATATTGCACACCTTCCTCTTTGATCCTCTATATACGTTTGGCAGTCTAAAAATCCTTCTTCCTTTTTGCCCTCACATCTTCCATAATTCCTTCCAACTCTCTCTTTGCTGCCTTTTCATTTTGCTTCTTCTTTTCACTCTCTCTGTTTCATTTCTTACCTCCATATTACTGGGCCCTGTCTGTTTAGTTCTATTTTTTCAAACCACCTTCTCATCAATACTGCTTTCTCTTTATTGCCTCCTCACTTCTTCAGTCCACCGCCTCTTGTGTCTTTTCCTCGTTCCTCCCACCCATCTTTTACCCAGGGTCTTCTCTGCTGCCCCTTTTTTACTTTCTTGTTTCCCCATATCTCTCCAACTCCTTCTAATTTGTTCTAGATTCTGACTTATTATTTCAATATATTTCCTTTTCTTGCCACACTCCTTCAGTGACTCCACTTTTAATCACATTTCTCTTTCTTTATGCTGCAACTTGTCTGGTCTTCACTTTCAGGTCCGTCACCAATAATAATAATTCTATGGATTCCGACATATATATTGCTCACCTCCACGTATCACTTTCACCCATTTCTTTTAGCCTACTATCAGGACGATATTTTATAGTCTATAATAGATTCTCTGATCAATTCTCTTGTGATATTGTCCTCATATTTCTTGTGAACCTATGTAGGTCCTTGTTGAAAAAAAACCCCTTTTTCCATTTTGGGGATTTCCCTTTTTTTCATTTTTTCCTTCCTTAACCAGGAAATCTTTATCAACTTACTCTCCAGCCCAATATTTTCTATCTTCTCTTCATTACTGTCCACATTCTTCTCACCTCGGTCTCTTCTCCTCCACACTCTTGCATTGAAATCTACCAATATATTATATATATATAGTATATATATATATATAATATATACTATTCTATATATAATATTATATATATATATTATATATATATATATACTATACTTACATATATATATATATATAATATATATAATATATAATAATATTATAATATATATATATATACTATATACTATAATAATATATATAATAATATACTTATATATATATACTTATAATATATATATATATATATATATATATATATATATACTATATATATAGATATATATTATAAATATATATATATAATAATAATTATAATTTAATATATATATTATATATATTATATACTATATATATATATATATATATATATATATATATATATATACATTATATTAATATATATATTAAATAATATATAACAATCAATACTTTGTTCCATATCTCCATGATTGGTCCTTGCCACTGTTAGTATATTCATTCGATACCTGTGAAAAGGTTATTGATACAAGAATAAACAGATTTTGAGTCCTTCCACTTATAAGCAGTGATCCCTTGATCTGTGGAACGGTAATCAAACTGACCTCTTTCAAGCTTGGAATCCACTTCCATGGAAACGGAAAATCTTGGCCGATAAAGGTAATCGCGATCAGTAACCATACAGAGAGCTATATGCTAGTTTCTTTTGAGACTTTTTAGTTTTTGACCTATCACTAACTGTAAGAAAAGAGGCATATAGCAAAGATAAGTCGCTCTATTAGCGTCGTCTAACATAATTAGGATCTAATGTACATGAAGACAGAATCTACCGTGATAGCGACACTCTCTTTACAAGATATATGTAATCTCGATACAGAGCGCATACGTATAACTCCGCCGATGCATGATGAATTGATAAATCTTCGATACTATGCCTTTTTGCACGGCCTCCTCCTGGTATTTTCTTACCATATTTGTGCGTTTATTACTTACTGTAAATGTTTTTCGTCTACTCTCTAATATTCATTTAATTTTGTATGTTAATGTGAATTATGCTACCGGAAGTATTCTAGTATGATCACTAGGTATTAACAATATTATTATCACACTCAATGGATTTTTCGTGCTGTTGTATTTAGAATCGTATATATTCAACAGTTTCCTCATCTAAAGCTTTGGATAACGGATCCATTGAAGAGCCCTCATCTTCAGATTCACTTTCTTGATCTCCGTTCCATTAATTCATTATAGTCAGTAAGAGATTCATCTAAAAAGAATACATACACTCGGCGATCAATCATTTATTATTTCTTTCTTCTATGTGAATAGTTAACTCTATTATGGTAATGTAAATATATTATTAATATATATATAATATATATTATATAAGTATTAATATATATATATTAATATTATTATTATATATTTATATTATATGTATCATTATTACACTTTTGTCTATATACTCGACTTGATAGCGGTATGAGTAAGTTTGGTTGTATTATATATACGTTAACCTAAAGTGATGCCTCATCTCTCACCTATACATTCACTACTACTCCCTACTCATACACTCGCCCTCATACCCACCTCCTCCTACCCCCTCATATATATCCCTACTCGTACCAACACTATATATCCTATCCACTTCTATCTATCTTCTCCCCAAGTACAACCTCCCTTCTGCGGCACGATCTCGTCGCATATCTTCTTGACTATTTCGCATGTGCCATCCACTCCTGAGTCCATTCTGCTTGCTACCCATCCTTCCCTCTCAACTTACCTATACCCCTTACCTGACCTCCCAAAACTCTTTCTACCACTCTCTTAGCTCCTCCTATTCTACATATAATACCTATCAATACTATCTTAAAACTAATTATTTTCCCTCTATCCGCTATCTTACCCACTCAAGACCATTACCTCCAATTCCACCTTATCACTCTATCTCATATCTACTACCTCACCCTAATTCTCATAATCCTCTCCTTTCTTTATATATATATATATGACTAGTAGATACCCGCAGGCACGAAAGCCGCTCTCCAACCCCTTCAGATGACCGTCCAGAGATGACTTTAGTAGAATGCACAAAACATTTCCTAATTGAACGCATTGCTCGGCATTCAACCCCCACGTTTCACTCCCATACAACACCGTACTATTAGGTACATCAGATTTTTACTATATAATATATTATATACCCATACCACCCCTTATATATCTTAACTTTACTATAGCTTGATATGATCCTCCACTCCTTATATCTCTCATCATATTATACTCATCGGGTATCATCTCAATAGTCCCTATTTCATATTCCTTATATCACCTAATTCTATGTATCATACTACTCACCTTTCATCCCTCTACTCTACTTAATCACTCAACTACATTACATCCTACTAAATATCTAAAATCTTATTATACTCAATTAACACGTCAGCATACTAACTCTCACCCTCAAAAATTCTCACATAAACTTAACTTCATAACACACCTCCCTTATACTAGTCATACTATCTTTCAACATCAAACTCGTAAATCATTGGCAACCATTACCTCACTACTGACGGTATCTTACTCTGGATTTTGAATAAATACTTTTAAGACTCCCGTCTAACTAATTAGTCACATCACAATCATGCTCTTAAACTCCAATCACCAAATACCTAATCAAATTGGCCACTTTACCGCTGCTTTTGTTCTCCCACGTAGACTTTAAATTAATCTTGACTATGCTAATCATTCATCTTGACAACAATATTACGTTCCCATCAACATCTGCAATACAGGCGCTACACTTTTCACAATTTCTTTTACCTTACAGAACCTATCTTATATATTCATCCTAAGACAGATCATACAAATCAATCGTCACACACACCCGTTCTGCGTACGCACGCGTCAGACCAATTCCTTCTGTGGCCAAATGAATCATTACGTAAATCACAGACTAATAAACAAATATTTTGTATTACAATTGCACACACAAAAGAGACGATAGATCCATAACCGCACTACTCCCCTGTGTCGAATACACACACAACCCATCTCCACTCACTATATCTTGAGTCACATCATCCCGCTCAGCCCTACATAACCATAGACACTGCTCTAACATGCACATGTTGCTTCTCTAAAATTATGCTAATAAATAAGCTTCAACAGTCTTTTTATAGACGGTATTTTTAAAGAGTTACCAATAGTCCTGAAAGGCTAATACCTGCTCCGCTTTAATATATATTTCCCGTCCAACACCCAATTATTTGTATCCTCACAAAACTCCCTCTTCTAAGCAGATTCACACTCCCGTGTTCACATACATTATATTCATATGCTCGCGTTCTCCTCTTATTCTACTCTGAAAAAAACAATACACAGGTTCGCGCTTCCCTATTCGTAGTGACTTCCTTATATAACTTTTTTAGCATGGCTCTCTTAGCTGTTGTTGTAGTGAAACCACTTGGGTCCAACAATTAACCCCTCTCCTCCGTGTCACTCTACGATGCCTCCATTGTTTCTTTTCCTTCCCAATATGTCCTTGCTCTCCGTTATAAAAACCATTCTATACTTCTCTGCGAAGAATCAGGTCTATTCTCTCTCCCAATTTTAATTTGTCCTCTCTCCCAATACAATATCGTATAAATTTTAGAAATTTTTGTGTATATCTTCTCTGGTGTATAATTTTATATCAACTCACATTCTCGGTCATATATCCTCCTCTCTTCGCCCTATATAACATAGAGGAAGGGTACGACTAAAGAAAAAAGTATCTCCTTCTATATATTTTTAGAAAAGCGTTCCATTCCTTGTTTTGGGATAGCGTCACCACTCCTCCAACATATGTTATATTAAACTCATTATGCATGGGTACTACTTCCGTGGTACATCCCCATTTTTAATAGGCTGTATACCTCCCTCTCATAGTGCTTTAGAGCTTTCAGTAATACTCTCAAGCTACATCCTCAAGATAGACTTTAATCCTTTTTTGGGTTCCCCTTATATTTCACTGAAGAGCTTTCCTCTAAATTAATTTTTGCTGCTGCCATTTTGTTATTTCTACATCACATCATCACCACCTTAACATGGCTCCCATTTCTCTCTCGACTATCAATACTTGGTCCAGTCTACTGAAACCTTACTAGTGTGATATTTTTTAATTATTTTCTATAGACACGGTTTACCTCCTCGCTACCCGCTCTTCGATCGCGCAATAGGGATACTCACCTTAATAGGTAATATCTTCGCCCCCCCACCTCTTCCATTCTATTCTCCAATAGATCCTGTCTATACTTCACCTCTTTAGTGCAATCCCCATCTTTCCTCCATAATAAGTTAACTAACTCCTCAATCACAATTCCCCGTGTTATCCTTCATTTGAAATTTTAGGATATTTATGCAAAGTTTCAACCCCCGACTAATGGCCTAATCCTCTGAAATACAGGTCGTTAGTAAAAGTGTAATTTTTATTATTATTAATTTTTTAGAAAGGGTTTATTTGTGTAGTGGTAGAGTATATAAAAAATACTAATTAGGTTATCTTATCGGTTAATTTTAATTTAGACGTGTTTATATACTTTTGAGCTAAAGTAATACAGTTTCCTTCATATTTAATGTTTTTTCAAAATTTTGAATAATTCTTATAAAATTTTTGGTGAAATTTTAGGATTTTTTAGGTTCAAACATATAAATGTGCCATTCACTCCTGAAATGTATGTGATTTCGTAATAAAATAAGATATATGTTTTTTATTATTTTAATTTTTATAGAAAGAGTAGTCTCTATTAATGTACGAGGTAAACATACATATCTAATTTTAATGTCGCTCTATACGTACGAGAACTTATTTATAATAAATAAGCTGGGTCTATACTTATGGTTTATAATTTAGTAGATATTACACTAGTGACTTTTCTCACATATTAATTTAGTTAACTAAAATATTGGCGCCTACTAAAATTTTTTGAAATTTTTATTAATTTATAGAATCTTGTGCTTTGCTTTGCAACGACTAATCTTTCTACATACTTAAAATCTTTCAGATCATTTATATATTGTGCCAAATATTCACTTCCATGTAAAAATAACAGGTCTAGTAGAAAAATTTTGAATTATATTATAATTATTTTAGGAAAGGAAATTATTGTAATTGTGAGTGGTAATAATATTAAATATCATGGATATAATATCATATTCTCGGATAATTTTTATTTTAATAATCTCAGTGTACTCTCTCAATGAATTTAATAATTTGTCAAAATATATTATAGAATAATACATAAAAGTGAAGGAATTATGTATATAGATTTAGTCAGAATAATATATAAATCATATTAAAGGGCTTATTCCTCTTGAAATACAGGTCGTAGAAAAGGTAGATTTTTATATTTTTTAGAAAAAATTATATTTTATTTAGTAATAATAATAATTAATAATAAAAAATTAGTTGTAGAGTAAAAGGGAACAATACTATAATGGTTAATCCTTTCGGATTTTTTATAGCTGGAGACTTAACCTATACTTTGGATTAACAAATTTCATCCTCTTGGACGCTCACACTTCAGTCTGCACTCAAATTTAATATTTCGAGTTTTGCTATATTAAACTTCGAAACCATTTTTAGGGTGGAAAACCACTTTCTTCTCAGGATTTAAATTTTGTAATCCCTTCTTAAAAACATAATTCTTAATATCATGCAGCTTCGAATTCTCTCTTTACTCGAGACATTTCATGGCTACACGTAGTTAGTGAAATACAGGGATCTTATTATTTTCGCCATTATACTTATTGTGGTGGTAGCAAAGGATTTTGTGGGAGGAATACTATGGTATCTTCGGATTTAAATAGCTGTTATAGTTTTGGAGTAAAAGCCTGGAACAGTCCTCCTAATTTAATTTTGTCAATATTTTGAAAGTGTTAGGATTTTTGTTTGTTTTCAAACATACTCCAATGCGGCCATCTTCCTCCTTGTGGAGTTAAGAGAGACAGGTCGACCTAGAAAAAAGTGATTTTTATATTTTTAGGAAAGTTTTTGTGTGAGGAACTCATCATGGTTCTTACACTCGAGGTATATAATATATATATAATATATATATGTGAGATTACATATTGGTATCTATCGGTATTAATTTTTAATAGCTTGTATTATAACTTTGGATATACTATAAGTAACATTCATTCAATTTAATTTTTATATTGTCAAATATATTTTTGAAAATTTTGATAAATATTTTGTAGATTTTATTGTATATTTTCCTCCTTGGGGTCAATTTGACCCCATGTCCCTAAAATACAGTAGTCGTAGAAATAATAGTGATTTTTATATAATTTTTAGATTAATGTTTTTTTTTTTAGAGGATAATTACTATTAGGTATCTTATCGGAATTTTTAATAGTATACTAGTTATACTTATTGGTATATATATATAAGTATAACATTAAATATAAGTTATGATTAATTTTTGTCAAAAATTTTTGAAATTTTTTTAATTGTTTGGTTGGTTCAAACATGCGTGATAATATAGGTGGTTATTTTCTCACTGAAACAATACAGGATCGTGTGGTTAAAGAAACCAAAGTGTTGATTTAATTATCACTAATAGTTTTTAAATATCACGAACAATGGATATATATAAACCAATGGTTTAACCATAAAAATGATACCGATTGAGGCATAAAATATTTTAAAAAAAAGTTGGTAAATTTATATATTAAATCGGAATACTAAGGTGTCTTCCAATTTTTAATAGCTGTTATACTTTTGGAGTAAAAGTCCTCAATTAATGTTTGTCAAAATTTTGAAATTTTAGGAGCTTTTTGTGGTTCAAACATATTAAATGGCCTCATAGTCCTCTCTCTATGAATACGAGATTCCTGTTCTCATATTTAGAATGTACGGTATTTACCCGTCATTTTTCGAAAGGGGCCAAAATTTCTGCTGATTTTAATATTTATAAGAAATATGGTTATGGTTGTAATGATTATATATATGGTATATATAATATTATATTATATATATATATATATATTATATATATATTATTTAAAAGTGCGGAGTGAAATTACTTATGGATAATCATTCGTAGTATTATTTATAATAATAGCTGTTTATTTTCTTTATGGTATAATGTATAACAGTCCTCAATTTAATATTTGGTTCAAAATTTTTGAAAATATTATAAATAATAATTTTTAGTGATAGTAATTATTTTGTGGTATTATCAAAATAACATATTAAATAAATGGCTCACTAATTCCCTCCCCATCCTGAGAATGTGTGATGTTACTCGTAAAAGAGAGAAGATGATTTTTATAGTTCTGTTTAGAATACAACCGCGGTCTTTTGTACTGAGGAATTACTATCGGGTATTTCATTCTCATAGCTGTTATACTTTTGGAGTATGCAGGCTCCATCACATTTTTAATTTTTGTAGAGAAGTTGTAATATTACTGTTTGAAATTTTAGCCCGATCTCCCTTCCTCGTGGTTTCTATAACACTCCCGGAATAAATGGCCATTCTCTCGCGCTCCTGAAATACCAGGTCGTAGAAAAGGGATCGTGATATTTTTCTCAATGGATTTTGTGCTGAGGAAAACTTTTGGAGGGGTTGGGATTTTTTAACATTTCCTCAAATTAATATTGTCAAAATTTTGAAATTTTAAGGATTGTTGGTAGTGAGTACCGGGACCTATGGAGACGAGGCGCCGTTGTGAAATGTTACATGTCCGCTGTGATACGATAAACTTAAAATAACCCAAAAAATTAAAACGAACTTTACAAGGAAAACTGCTATTACCGTTCCCATCTTTATATTTAGCTGAACGTGAACTTTAGTTGCATGTAAATGATGTGCTACTGAAGAAACGAAAATTCGACTGGATATCACAAAACGAGGAGACTTGAGAATGAAGCTGACTAAATTGGTGCCTAATATAAAATTTCTCTGCAGCAAGCATAGTTATCAATTAAAGCACAAGGGTCTCATAACTCTCATTAACAGTTAGAGAGAATTTGTTAGGTACCTTTATCTTATTGCAATAATTAAAATAATAAGATCATTAAAAAAAAAAGCTTTACATTAAAAAATCTTCAAATATTAAAACATTTACCATTTTTTATTATTTATTTGTTTTGAAACGTTATTTTTATTTCATCCTGACTTCACATTATTTTTTTTTTTTTTACCAATTTCTAAATTTTTCTGTTTCAGTCAGCTTCATTTCTTTCGTCTTTTATTTTCTTTCTTTTTTCTTCCAATGGGGCTTCCATGTGGACGTTGTTAAGACAAGTTATATGTCTTTTTTGAACTTTCTCCAGTGAATATAAAGTTCACTTTATCTGAACAATAGAATTATATGTCACTAGGGGGGGAGCAAACAGGATTTAAAGATGCTGATAGGTGTTGGGCATGCGAAAAAAAAAAAAAAGCTCGGAACCACTGATATAAAGGGCGGCCGCAAAAGTAACAGGGTGATCAAAAGCTGCATACAAGAAAGATAAAGTCAATTGAAAAAAACAGAATTGACTTATTAACAAGTATTATTTTAATTTACTTAAGAAGTGCATTTCAGGAATGCTTACTTTTCAGATTTAAAAAAATTTTATTTTAATTTTTTTGTAATTTAGATGGAGGAAAAGGATAAGAAAAAAAATTACTGAAAAAAATCCAAAAGAGCATAAAGAGGTAATATTACCATTACGTAAGCTGATAAGAAGGCTAGAGACGTTGATGGACATCAAAGCTAATTCGGAAAGAAAAAAAAAGTGGCCTACTGGTGAGCCACACACACAAGATACCAAACGAATAAAGATACAATCAATACATATGTGACCCACCATTTAGTCACACGGAACAGGATGAATAAAAGGAATATAAAAAAATAACATGGCGCCTGTCAGCAAGTTAAAGTAAAAACACATTAAGTATCTCACACCTATGAAAGCAGACCTTTAGAAAAAAAAACTTAAACTTCAAATATTCCTGATTTAAAATCCTGACTGACGATCATTTATGTAAATGGATTTAATTTTCCTTTTCCCAAAGTACCACGCCCCCTACGTGTATGAGTTCTCATTAACTTGTGGTAAAAGTAATCGTAATTCTCTGAGGAAGGTGGTTCAAATATCTTGTGCTGAAAAGCGTTGGTAGTATTTTTTAAGCTTCTCAAGGAAAGAAATCCAGAATAACGTTAACGATCGGGAGGGAAATGCAGATTTGAACAAGATTCACTTGTACAGTAATTTTAAAACGTTATAAACAAGATTGGACTGAGTACCTTGGGCACAGCAAAAGCATAAATGATTCTGCGTAGCTCGAAAAGAAGACAATTCAATAAATCAATGGAAACAAGGGTTCCGGAAACCTTATGTTGTCCTAGGTCCCTAGATCACATTGGACACGATGAATCGACATCGCTGTAATTGACCGTCTTAACTCATCACAAAGTACATACAAATAATGAGGCTTACGCTGAAAAGTTTGGACTGAAGCTATGAGGCACGCTTCTATTGCAACCGGCGAAGGGTCGCTTAGAATCTTCGCGCCTTAATAGTAATTATACATATATATACATATATATTAGTATATTATATATATATATTATATTATATAAGTATATCATTATAAATATTATATTATATATATATATAATTATATTAATTATATATTATATATATAATATAATATATATTTATAAGTAGTAATCAGCTAACAGCCCCTACCATGACGCCACGATCGTGTATTCAAGAAGTTCCTGGGCTAATATACGGTCAGAGACAGTGTGCGTCCATTACATATTTTTCTGTGATTTTTTATTTTTTATTCAAAATTCTAAAATTACTGTTCGTTATATACTTAAATATGTTAAACTTTTTATTACTATCAAAATCTATTTAAACGTATAATATTGTGTTGATATAAGATTGGGTGATAGATTCGACGAAACGCTTGATTGCTATCTTGTATACTTATATAATATATATTTATATATAGTATATATTATATATATATATATATATATTTAATATATTATATATATATTTTTTGTGTGTGTATGAGAGAGAGAGAGAGAGAGAGAGAGAGAGTGAGAGAGAGAGAGAGGAAGAGAGAGAAGAGAGAAGAGAAGAGAGAGAGAGAAGAGAGAGAGAGAGACGAGGTAATGATTATTGTACCACATTATGACATTTAAGAAGATTATAAAAAATCCTTAAATTAAATATATCATTAACACAGATTAAGAACTCAAATTCTTCCTTCCATTTTAGTATTCTTTCACGCCTAAACGCTCCAGAGTTTACCATATGATTACGTGAACTTACATTTATTCCACCTAATTCACTAGTATACACATCACCAATTCACTCCGAAACTTAATCTTAAATCCACACGGATTTAACTCACCCAGCTATCCACACGAAGACTCGGCGTTCTTTTGTATGTGAGGTTTCCAAACTTTTTATTGTTTACTAAAGACCGCCATGCTAAGGCCAGGATGTTATATTCCATAAGAGAGATGGAGAACCGTCGAAGAGTAGGAGTTAGAAGGCTTACGAGAGGATGATTTGCAAAAAAGGTTGGATTTTAAGAATTGAATTTTCACAGAGTGTTGAGACACCCCAACCGGAAATTTCTATCCAGAAATCAGCGAGCATAGAACGGGAAAGATTAAGACGAGAGCATTCTAAAGTAAAAGAGGAGTAAAACTGACATGTTGAAGATGAGGTACGGAGTCCATCGGAATGCGAGTATAGATTTCAGATGCGCGATGGATTTCTGAAGTCGTAATCATGTAGGAAGTAACGACCTTGAAACATCACTCGATGACAGAAAAAGAGAAGTCGCCCCATCAAAAAGCCGATATGAGCGATTTGAAAGAAAAAGAAATAGGTAAGCAAAGAGAAGGGGAACCAAAGGAGGGGCTTTTAGAGCATGCGCGTGCATACCCCTCAAGCTTTCTTTGTATTTAACGGCCATCACGCAAGTCTCCCGTTATTCCTAAGAGAAGAACATAAATCAGTAAGATAGGGAAAGATTACCAGTTAGACCTCGAGCGAAAGCTTATGCGTAGTAAGCGGGGATTAAGATTCCAGTATCTAAAAAATTGGGAGTCGTGGAGAACGTTAAAAATCTTAGCATAGAATACCAAGTGAGGCATAGAGTATAGTTAGAAATTCAGAGCGGTTCACTTTATTCGGATAGGTTGACAGTGCGTCTTCCACATGATGGAAGTGGTTAGTATTGACTAGAATATAGTTGAACGGGCGGGCTCACCGGGACGCCACTCCCTCAACTCGAGGAGAACCATCCGGCGCCTTGCCTTCCTAAGTTCATTAGGATTCAGGAGCATGCACCTGATCGAATGTAATACAGCAAAGGATATCCTGAAGAGGAGAAGAGGAAGGCCGAATCTCCATGGGAGTGAGAGGGAAATAGGTGAAAGCTTGGTTTTTATTGAAGATAGCACAGTACACTTAGATCGATAAAAGCAGATTTACAAAAGTTTAGAATGCTATTTGCAGAACAGAAGAATTGTCAGTAGAACAGTATATATAATTATATAGTATATATTATATATATATCTTTATATAAATAATTATATTTAATAAATATATATTATATACTATATAATAATTATATATTATATATATATATATATATACCCATATATATATATAAAACATAAATATATATATTATATATTATATATATTATATATCAATATATAAATATATATATATAATATATTATATATAAATATTATACTATATATATATATAGTAATTATTAACAATATATTATATATATTATATAATTATATATATATCATAATTTATATTTATATTTATTATATATTATAATATATTATTATATATTTATTATTAAAAAATTAATCTGCGCAAATGTTCGTATCGGTAAAAGGTATCGGCAAAATTTTGACCTGATCGATGCCACTACTCCAAAATTAACCGATTCCATATCCGATACTTTAAAAATCGACCATACCACCGAACCATTACCATTATCGTGGCATAACTATATAGGCCTTTTTTTTCTGACCGTCAGTTTGATTTTTTTAGTTCTAGAATGATATAACATATTTAAGTTACGGACTTATCAAACAATAATAACCTGTATATTTATCCGTCAGGTTTTTTATATATTTATATATATATTATATTTATTTTATATATATATAATAATATATATATAGATATATATATTTATATAATATATATATATATATATTATTATATTATTATATATATATTGCTTGTATATCTACTACATGAATATGGTAACGACATATTCAAAAGTTCGATATTTAAATATTTTAACTTACATTTATATTTAATTATTTTAAAAATGATATTTTAATTGACCCAACCCCGTTGCATAAAATTAATATTATTTCTTCTTTGTTTTTATTTGTACAAAAAAAAGTAAAAAAAATATTCATACACAGAATAGGAAATATATGTTTTTAGGGGCTCGAGTCCGATGGGGAGCCGAGGATCCCGACTCATGATATCTATGTCTACCTAGGTATCTTAGTTTTAAATCATATAAACGAAACATAAAACATATATTTAATATTTATATATAATATATATTAATAAATATATATAATATTATATAATTTAATCTTAATTTAATTTTTTTTGAATATTTATTTTTTTGAAAAAAATTACTAAATAATTATAATTAATTTAATTTGGTTTTCCATATTTTTATTACCCTTATGTGTATATTACTATGGTTAACCAAAAAAAAAAAAAAAAAAAAAAAAAAGACGAGTAAGAACAAAACGTCCATATTTGAAGCAGGCGTAACTAATTATTGTTGTATATATACTAGCATGTATGAGAAAAAAAAACCCCCAAGAATCAAATGACGGCTAGTCGTGATAAACATAGAAAAACAGTTGCACGTATATAATTAGATATTTTACATAAATATATATAATATACTATATTATTAGTATTTATATATTATATATAATATATATATTATATTAATATATATACTATATATATAATAATATTAGATATATCTATATATTATATTTATATATATATAATATATATTATATATATATTTATATAGTATATACATATAATATAATATATAATATAATATAATATATATATATATACTGTAATATATATATTATATAGTATAGATACTCTATATATATAGTATATATTATAATTATAATATATATTATATTATATATTTAGTAATTTTTTATCTCTTATTATATATACATATATACTATATTATTTTTGCCAATTTTCCGTACACAGTTGTCGCACAAGTTTGTCGGTGCGTATTTTTTTCTCTTCGTGAGTCACACACACACCACACACATATTACTATATATATATTATTATATATATAGTATATAATATATATTAATTATATATATATAATATATATATATATATATATATATTATTATATATAATTATTATATATATTATATATATATATATGCTCGAATCCCGATTCGTAAGCCACCGCCCACCATATATATATATAATATAATATATATAATATTATATATATTATTTATATATATATATTTATATATTATTATATTATATGACAAGTTTAAGCTTAGCACAGACGATGAGTCGGATCAAAAAAAATAAGGTACATCTTATACATATAGATTTTTAGGGGGCGAAATGATTTTTTTTTTCTTTACTAGGTTAGGGCGAAATCAATTAATTAGTTAGTTTAGTTAGGGTCAGATCATCAAAACAAAATTCTTCGCCCTAAAATCTATTATGTATCATAGAGGACCCTGTAAATTTTTTTTGATCGAGCTCCGTTTCCGTGTGGCGTTAGTACTTTTACCATTATTTATATTATATAAATATATTCATATAATATATAATACTATAGTATATATATATATATATGAATTACTACAATATTAGGTATATAAACTTTATTAGTATTTATAATATATATTAACTATATACTGCCAACCCTGTGTTTTACGACTCTGTCAGTTTGAATTTTTTTTTTACATATTGGGTACTATGTTACTACATGAATTTAAGTATGACGGAACATGATCAAGTTCGAATTGATTTAATTAATTTTTAAAATCACTTATATTCAAAAAATTTATAAAAAATGAGATATCTCGAAAAGTACGACTTACAGAAAACCAATTAAATATTTGGGAATAGCATTTTCCTTATCCAAAATTTAAATAATAAATAAAAAAAAAAATGAGAAATATCTCGAAAAGTACGCACGTTAAAGAAAACCAACTACCTATTTGATCAGCATTTAAGCATATTTACAAATTGTAAAGAAAAAAAATAGAATTAAGTAGGGGGCTCGAGCACGGCAGAGGGAGTCCGGACTTTATCATACCCGGTAGGAGTTCGGAGAACCCCACGCCACCCAAAGGTAAATACTTAAGTCGCACTTAACAGAGCTCGATCCAAAAAATCATAAATAGACTCTTGTAGGTCAAATGTGAAAAAAAATAAAAAAATAAAATCATTTCTAAATTCTTTTTAGATTTGAATAAATTTTGGGATCCAGTAATTTTATAAGGATGGTAAAAAAATTTTTTTTTTTTCATATTATGTTAAGTTGTTTTCTTATATGGAAAATTTTTAGCGGTACTCGTTAAATAATGACTTTTCTATATAGTTTGTTTTGTTTTTTAACTAGGAATACCCCAAGGAAACCGCAAAGATGGCAGGTCGGGGTCTCTCGCTCGGAACTACGGTAGACTATTTCCCTCTCCGGAGGCTCGAACCCGCTCTGGTTAATTTACTGTCCGGCGTTCTCCACCCTCCCACAAGTATGAACGTCCTCCCGTTTCCGTCGGCTCGACCCTACAGTTGCTGCTGTCATACTTTACAATATAACTATATACTTATATCGCCCCCTAGAAAGGTAAAACAAAAAAACAAATCATTTCGACCCTAGAAATCTATTTTATGTAATAATACTGTTGCCAATTCTTTTTCTTATTTGAGCTCCTTCCGTGTGCGCTTTAATAATTCGTCCACCAAATACATAAAGCGGGTCCGGGACCTCCGGAGTGGGGGATGGCCTATCTGTCGTACCGAAGGCCGAAGACCCGGACTCCTGTGCCATCTTCGGTTCCCTTGGGATTCCTTAGTAAAAAAAAAAAATTTAAATTAAGCCTGAGGAGGTCGTAAAAAACAGTCCTATATATTTGAATCATTCCGTCACAATTAAAATTGTGTTAGACAGTATATAGAAAGTATTTAAACAAAAAAAAATACAAACTGACGGAGTCGTAAAACAAGTGTCCTATATATATTATTATATATTTATATTTAATATATATATTATTATATATATATATTATGATAATATTAATATATATATATAACTATATATATTATATAATACTATATATGTCTATATATATTATTCTTATAAACTCGTATTATATATATATAATATATATATTTATAATATATAATATATGGGAATAAAGAAAGTTACCCGCATTCATATCTCGAAAACTAGAACGCTCAAAAGAGTGACTAGCACGGGATCAAACAGCCCTAGGGGTTTTTATGGAAAATGACAAAAAAATTTAACGTCTTATCGATATTAACTATTCACTGAACTAAAGCGTAAGAATTGTAATCAAAACATACGTTAACTATGAATAATTTTGCTAATAAAAGAAATGGATTTTTTTAATAATTTTAAATAAAGTAATGCCAGGGTAACGCAACAAGATGGAAGATCGGGTCCTTGGCTCGAGCCGGATTCGTCCCCCTCTGTCACCGTCTGCTTAGCCCTAAAACAATTCATATGGCTGTTCAAATATGTTATTGTAAAAAAAAATTTTCCTTTTTATATATACACATTCACCGTGGATCCATATTGTATTGTTTTCTCTACCTTCTAGTTGGATATAAAAAAAAAATTTAAAAAAAAAAAATATTTTTTTATTCATTTCCGTACAATTTGATATATGTTATCAGTTTTCTTTAACCTATCTTAGTTTTCGAGATGCGAGGTATCTCTTTAAGTTTGCCCATATTTATGTATGATTAACTTATATTATGCATATATTAGAAAAGTTTACATCAAATATTGACTTTGAATATTATATATTGTTTTTATTATTACAGATATTTTTTTTATCTACTAAACTTGAAATAATTTTGTTATATATAAATATATAATTAATTTTCTATATAATAAATATACTATACTATATATATTATTATATTATTATATAGCTTATTATATAGATATTTTATATATATTATATAATATATATTTATATAATTAATATATATATTTAATATATTAGTAATATAGGTTCATATATAATATATATATATATATATATATATATATATATATATATTAAACTGCTTATTTTTGTAACATAATTAAAAACCAAATTTAATTTTAATAATTACAAGCAATTAATATTCAGTATACACTAGGTTGGTTAGTTTCAATAATTAATATTCAATGATAAAGTTTGTATTGAAAATCATATGAAATCAACGATGAATAAATATAAAAATAGTGTATGTTAATAAAGCATTAAATTTTTAAATATTTTTTTTAATAAATATATTTTTTTTAAAAAAACGTTACGTTGTAAATTAAATGAAATCTTAATAAACCAAGTACGATAAATAAAAGTGGCAACACTATTCACATCAATTGCGAACTCGTTACAAGTCAAATATACAATAGAAATTTTCCTGCGAAATTTTTATTTATCTATCAAACCGTATTAAAATTATAATAAATTAAGTGTAGTGGGGAAATAGGGGTTAAATATATATATATAAATTGTTGAAAAACTTAAGACCTATTACTACTTTGAAACGGATTAAAAAGAACACTGATGTGGAAGAAGGTAGACGACCAATCAACCAACCGACCGACAAGCCAAGAAAGCCCGTTTACCGCTTAGTAGAACCAGTCCAAACCGACCCATTCCCCATTCTCCAAACCCCCATTTATAGCCCCATCCGGCATTACTAAGAAAAAAAAATTCGACGCCCTCGTTCATTCGCTTACGCCTTACATACACACACCACACAAATACACACTCACACATACACATGCACATAAATACCCCTACCCCTGTACCTTTACACACAGGTATGTCTCACTCTGTCTCATTTTCCCCGTACAAAAAAACTAATAAGGATATAATTGTGGGTTATTATATATATTATATATATATATATTAATTATATATATATATATACAATATTATATATTATCTTATATAGATATTATTATATATATATATAGTGATATGTAATATATATTATATATATATATATATGCAGCATTCCCAGAAGAGGCCAGGCATGTAACTAGAAAACTATAACATCTACAGGAAAATAAATAACATTTTGATTTCAGCAAAATTTCATCGATAAAACTTAAAAATTTTTTTTTTCTATACTTTATTAATAAACACCTGAAATATTAGTATAACCTTAGATCTGGCAAGCGACGCTGTGATTGACCTTGAATCCCTGCATTAGTTCACGAGAGCAAGAGTTACCCAATAGAATTTTTTTTACGCTTGGAGAAAATGTTATTTTTTTTCTTTCCTTTTTTAATATCCTTTTTAGGGGCTTCGAGCCGACGGAGGGACAGAGACGAAGTCTCCCCGTCGTCCCCTGGTAGGCCGAGGAAACCCGACTCTGAGCCATCTTGAATTTTACGTGGTTTCTTAGTAAAAAAAATTCAACATTGGCAACTTGCGCGCTTCTCGGTACTTCGATCTGGTTCATCATTCTCAAAAACATCTTACTCAACTGCCTGACTCCATTTTAACATTTTAAATTTATCCAGGCGCCTATTTATTTATTTTTTTAAAAAAAAACATGGATAAAAATGTTTCCGGAATAATAAAATGTGTTTTATTCTTCTTGGGCAGTGTATAGTTTTTACGTTAACAGCTGCTGTGAAAATTATAGTATATATAATATCATATATATATATATATATAATTATATATATTTATCTAATATGTTATAATATTATGAATATGAATATACTATATGCTTGTATATACTAAATTAAATATATTAAATATATATTATCTTATAATATATTATATATATATATTATATATATCCTATAGTATTTTATTAACTGGTTATTTTTATTTATTTTTTTTTTACTAGATCGCTAGGAAATAATATTAATTTTCAGTCGTCAAACATTGCTTTTAAAGATCATAAATATGAAATTCAGTCTGTTCCTGAAGAACTGGAATCTGTATATAATTGATTCAATCTTGCGACGCCTGTTGATGATATTTCGCTGATTTCATGAAACTTATATGAACTGTTTCAAATGAATTTATATAGAAAAATGTGAAGGAAAAAAAGATTGAAAAATGAGACTGAAAACAGTTATGAAGTCTCGAAATTTCATATTCAAATAATCCTCTTAAAAAAAAATTAAAAGGCTTATATTTAACTTATGATGTTGAAGCAATATTTTAGTTTTTATTGCACTAACTGGTCGGAGGTTCAGATATCACTATTATATATATATATATATATATTATATAGTATATATATATATATAATATATATATAATATATTATATATCATATAATACTTATAACTATATATATATATACTATGATATAATATAACATATTGTGTCTTATATATATATATATATGTTAATAAAATTTACAATAGTTATTCATTCTCTAAGGTACAATTGTTTTCTGTAATTAAAAAATTTATTTCATTAAAAATTTTATGAGAAACAATTATAAAAGTGAACAAAAGATTTAAAAAATGGAAGGAGGTTTTTTTTCTTACCAGAGTCAATTGGTGTGTGCCAAGACCAAACCTTCGTAAATTCCGTGTAATCTGATTCATTACTCTCATTAAAAGAGAGTGCGGTAGACAAGGGGTCGGAGGAAAGACTCGACTTCACTTGTTTCTCCTGCAGTTTTCGCAGTTCTTGGTTGTGTTGTTGAAGGATCCTTCGTATGGCGTTGTTCTCCTGTTCCCTTTTAATCGTCTCCTGTTCTAGACGAGTGGCTTGCATCGCCGCAGAAGTGTTCGCAAAAGGGTCTGAATTACTCAAGGCGCCGAATTCGACTGGATGTTTTATTTCCAAGTGACGTGCGATGTTCGTTGTATTACCTACAAACTTAATTTTCGTAGGACATAAGTCGCATTGCACTTCAAGACGATCTGAATCAGCGAAATGTGACAGACGCCACTCTTTACTACGACCTACCATTTTTTGTTTATAAATATAAGGTATTTTGAACAAATACACGACAAATTTCAAGTATAGCGCCTCACTATTACACAAGATAATTGCTCTCCATTATTCAAATAGAAAACCCTGACAATAGCTGAAAACTAGTGGACATATATATTATATATATCTAATATATATATATATAATTTAATATAGTATAATATATATAGATTAAGTTTAATATATATAGATATATATACTATATATAATTATATATATCTATATTAAATTATATAAATTATAATATATAATAATTATATAATAATATGCCAATGAACACATTAGTTAGTTAGAGAAATGTTAAAAATTTTAATTCAAAGAGAAATTTGTAAATTATTGATATCAAACACTATATCACATATAAATCACTTGGAAATTAAAGCTTTATATATGATGTATCTATTATATATACTATACTATAGTATAATAATATATATAATATACTATATAATATTATATTATATATATCTATATTATATATATATATATATATATATAAATATAATATATGTATATATATATACTTATATATATATATATTATATGTTATATATATATAGTTAGCTATATATATAGTATTATAATAATATAGATATATATATTATTATATTAGGTTAAATCAATCTTTCGTCTGAGCTTCGATATTCAATATATATATCGAACTATATAGATATATCGAGTATTGGATATATCGATATAATTCAGTATATATATAATAATGATTTATATCTATATATATAATATTTATACTTATATATTTATATTACTATATAAGTATATATATATTATAATATATCAATTAAATCTGGGTTCTACCTACAAAACTTTATCCTAACTAGACTTAATAGCCCATAAGTAGCCCTAACCAAATGGATTATGTAAGCCCCCAAGTAGCCCTAAACCTAATGATTTGTAGGCCCGATACGCCCTACTAATGGATCATGGAAGCCAAAGTACTACCTTAACCCTATGGATTATGAACCCCAAGTTCGCCGTCTGACTAATTAGAATTTATTGAATGCCACAGTTGCCCTTAACCTAATGATTATGAAGGGCCAACTATGTAGACACTATTTACTATCTTATCTAGCTATCTAATCTTAGTCTATACTATATAATATAAATTTATATATTATATATATATATATATTATTAATATATATTATAATATACTACTATAATATATATATATATAGAAGAGAAGAGAAGAGAGAGACGAGAGAGGAGAGAGAGAGTTCATACTCACGGTTTAATGTAATTCTTCAATAGCTGCAAAAAACGAAAAAAACCATCTTCTTGTTCGAACTTTTGTTACACACAGTAACGGGTTAAATAAGCATAAAGATATTCCTTTCTTCGGACACGTCTTCGTATCCTATTTTACCTAAAAAAAAATACTATTTTGCTTATGCGATACTAGTAATTACATTTTTTGCAATGTTTCACTTCTAAAATAAAATTTCAATAGTCTATTAATTGCAGAACTGCATTTCATTTACAGATGTTCAAAGTAAATTATACAATTCATCTTCAACGTTTGCCAAAATAACAAAGCTAAAATCAATGCACTGCCTCTATGCGCGTAAAATTCAAACTATGTTTATGCTATAAAATAGTGTTCCAAGACAGGCTTATGGAGAATTACCCACTCTTGTGACAGAAAATATCTCTTTAGGAAAAATAGCCTCTCCACAAGGATCGACTGACGATGGGGGCTGCGGTATTATATCATAGTATAATATAATATATATTATTTAATATATATATATATAATATATATATAGTATACATATATATATAGTATTTTTAAGTAATTTTTTAAATAATATATATATAATATATTATGACTTAACTAAAGTTTATTCTTTTTTCCTATAATTGTTATTGTTACCCTCCAATACCCCCAACAAAAATGTACCCTTCAAAATACCCGCACTGGACTTAGAATAATTTTTCACTCAGACGAAATATTGAATCAAGCCACATATATATAGATATATATATATTTATAGTTATATATATATTTTAATATCTACTAATTTATATATATTATATATATATATTAACAATTATTATATTAGTGTGTGTGTTGTGTTGGCTGTAATCTGCATCCGATTATTCTATCACAAGTTATGAGAAAAATCGATATTTTGTTTCGACAATTGATTTTTTCATACTTTCTTCGTGCCTATAATGACAAAAAAAACTTTGACATTGCAGATATATACATTTATTGTACCTATAGAATAAACACAATATAATATATATAATATATATATACTATAATATTAATATATTATAACTATTATTAAATTAGGTTTCGGTTTTGATTCCCTCTCGCTAAAGTTTGATAAAGATTTGTTAACACATACTTAGATCTTACTCTGTGGCATACTTAACAACTTATTCATATCTAATGCAGTGTCCCTAACACCAAAACATAACCTCCTCTCTCTCTCCTATAATATATATAATATATATAATATATAATAGATATATATTATACTATATTATATATAATATATATTATAATTATAGTATATGTATATATTACTATATATATATGATTACTATGCTTTTTAGTATTTTATGTACTGTTCTTTTCGAATGTATGTTTGGCGCGGTTTTTAATCTTAGCGAATCTTACGATATATTATAGTAATTTTCGTAGGTTAAGGTTAGTTAGGTTAGGTTAGTTAGGTAGTTTAGTTTAGTTAGGTTAGGTACTAGCTGTAGGAATACTGGGCTAGCAAGAATTCGCGTGAATAAAACCTTGCAAGCCACACTCGAAATCACAGATACATTAAAGACTAAAAAGACCGTATCTATATATAAATTATATAGTATATATATATACTATATATATATCATAATATAGTATTATATATATTATATATTATATTATGTATATATATATATATATATATATATATATATATTATATATAAACAGAATTAAGTAAATGACGCACCGTAACATTAATTAAATGTGACAGCGGTTTTTTCGTCTTGCATGGGCAGGAAAAATATGAATAAAATCGATTATCGAAATAAATATCGATTTTTCTCCATACTGATAATTATCTATACCATTACCATATATATATATATATATTATATATATTATATATATTATATATAAATAATAATATATATAAGTATATATTATATATATACGTAATGTATATATATATATATTATATATAGTATATATATATATATTACAATCAAATAATTTATTATTATATATTATTATTATTATTATTATTATTATTATTATTATTATTATTATTATTATTATTATTATTATTTTATTATTATTATTATTATTATTATTAATTATTATTATTTTATTATTATTATTATTATTATTATTATTATTATTATTATTATTATTATTATTATTATTATTATTATTAGTAGTAGTAGTAGTAGTAGTAGTAGTAGTAGTAGTAGTACATCCAAACGTTAAATTGTAATTTGAATGTTTTCGTCCATAAAACTGAAACTTGCTATCTAACTCACTGAATAACTCTTCACCAAAAAAAAAAGTTTAGTTTAATAAAATATTATTCGTTCCATTTTATAGATACATTGGTAAATGTATCGAAAAATTCACAAAATTTGATAATACATTTTGATACCTCAATTTAAGTGGTGAAAAAAAATTAAGAAAATTGTACACAAGTCCGATATTTTCGTTTGTAAATAAGATAGAATATTCTATACTATAACTATAATATAACGAATTTTTTAGATGAAAATATCCCTTTTTCCTTCCTTTACTCCGTAAGGAGTGTCGAATGGGGGGGGGGGAGAATTAACAGTCTATAAAGATATAGTTTTGTTTGTGTTTTGATTTGTGTAGGGTAGGTAGGATCTACTCGCTTCACACTGTATAAACTTTCCCTCCAAATTCGCACTACTTTTATGACAAACGGCAAAGAATGAGAGATCTGAAATTCGAAAGATTCTTCCCCCGTTTTTAGTGTCCCTCTCCCCTTTAAGTCTCCCTCAATGTATAGATCGATCTTCCTCCGACCAATCGCCTCATGGAGCCGATCATCGATCTATTGTTAAGAACCAATCATATAGAAGGATTGTCGATCGATTTCCTATTGCGAAGCCCTTTTTTATTGCATTGCTTTTTTTAATATATATATATATATATATATATATATATATAATAGTATAATATAATATATATATATATATATATATATATATTATATAATAATAGTTATATTACTATAATATATACTATATATAATTATATGCTATATATATATATATAATATACTATATATATATATAGTATTATATAGGTGATATTGGTTAGAGCGACAACTATCATCAATCCATATTCAAAAACTACAAGAGCACAGAGAATTACATTGCTGAATGCTTGTCCATTTTAGGCGGAAATGTAATAAAAAAAAAAAAAAAAAAAAAGAAAAAATAGATCTCAAAACTACAATAGCTACGCGAAAAAAATTTTTGGAATCTGGTAAAAATTTTAGATAGAGAAATGTTAAAAAAATAAAAAATAAAAATATTATTGTTCAATAATTATTAGTAATTAATATTATGAGAGCCTATTTAGAGACTTTTATTGGTTACTCGTTAAACTAAATTCTTTTAAATATTTGCTTTTTATTTTCTTTTATCTAACAAAGTAACAAGGGTATACCGCACGATGCAGGAGTCGGCGGTCTCTACGGCCTCGGGAACTAGGGCGTATGATAATTCCCCCCCTCCGGGGGGTATTTGGGTGTCGCGGGCTTTGGTATTTGGGTGTGCCGGGGGTTCCTCCGCCCCTCCCCTACGGTGTATGAAAGCGTCCCCCCTTGTGTTCCCCCGTCGGCTCGAGCCCCATTAAACTACATTCCCAATATTAAGTTTCTTCCTTACTTTCCTCATATCATTGTTTATTTCCTTACTAAATTTTACAAATATTCCATTAAGTGTTCTTCTTTTCCTCTGTAGCTATTGTAGTTTTTAATATAGTATTATTTCTTTTTTTTTTTTTTTTTTTTTTACATTTTCGCCCTAAAATTGCCATGTTCCAACAATGTATTCCTTCTTTCTGTAACTTATTGTAGTTTTGATTATGATCGCTGGATAGTGTCGCATCTAACATAATATTCACATAATAGTTATATACTTATATATATATTATATATATATATTATATAGTATATAATATTATATATATATATATATATAGTATTATATATAATATATTATAATATATATATAATATATTATATATATATTATATATATTTAGCTAATATTATATTCTATACTGTGATAATTGTTTAAAACCACAAATATCTCATCCATATCTCAAAAACTACACTAGCCACAGGAAAGGCAATACATTGCTGGAATTGCGCGTCCATTTTTAGGGCGGAAATGTAAAAAAATAAAAAAAAAATTATCCAAAAAACTACAATAGCAACAGGAAAAAAGAAGTTTTGAAATCTGGTAAAATTTTAGATAGGAAATGGGTTAAAAAAATAAAAAAAATACAAAAATATTATGTATAATTAATAATATGATTAGAGAGCTTTAGAACCTTTTATTGGTTACTCGTTTATAATAAATAGACTTTCTACTAAATTTGCTTTTTTTTTTCTTTAACTAACGAATACCCCAGGGTATACGCACCGATGGCAGGAGTCGGGTCTCTCGGCCTTCCGGGGAACTACGGGGTGGGACTAATTCCCCCTCGGGCGGTCCGGAACCCCCGCTCTTTGTATTTGGGTGTCGCGGGGTCCGCCCCTCCCCTAACGGGTATGGAAAACGTCCCCCCCTGTGTTCCCGTCGCTCGAGCCGCCTTACATTTGCCGTTTGAATACCTTTTACAAATCAAGTATTACCTATACTAGTATTATGTCCCCTGCTCTAAAAAAAAAAATAGCCAATATTTATTTTATTTATCTTGTATTATTTATTTTTTTTTTACATTTCCTAACTAAATTTTACAAGGATCTCAAAAATTATTCTTTCGCATAGTAGCTAACTAGTAGTTTTTTAGAGATATGAATTTTTTTTTTACATTTTTTATTTATTTTTTTTTTATATATTTTTTTTTTACATTTTCCGCCCTAAAATTTGACCAGGATTCCAGCAATGTATCCTTTTTCCTTAACTATTGTAGTTTTTGAGATATGATCGTATGATATGTTGTCGCTCTAAAACCAAAATATCACTATTCTATAAGAGGTTTGACTTCCGTTAAATTATGTTAGGTTTAATTTAGGTTAGTTTTGGTTAGGTTAGGGTTAGGTTCAGTTAGATTAGGTTAGGTTACTATTGTAATGTATTTACCCTAATATTATTGAAATTACGATTACTATTTATTATTGTTTTTGTACTTGGTTCTTTGCTTATATATAATATATATATATATATTATTATATAATTATATATATATAGTATATATATAATTATATATATATTATACTAAATATAAATTTTATATCTATCTTATATATATATATATAATTATAAGGTTAAATTTTAATTTCATTTCCATTATATATATATATAATAATATATAATATATTATATATATACTTACGTATAAATTATAATACTATATTATAGTATATATATTATACTATCTATATAAAATATATCTATATATATTAATAGTAATAGTATTATTATAATACCTATATATATAATACTTATTATATAATATATATATACTATAATATATTATATTATATATATATGAGGACTCCAGGAACGAAAATCAATAATAAATGTATCGTAATTTCCCAATATATATATATATATATAGTATATATATATTAGTATACTATATATAGTATATATTATATATATATAATTTATAATACTATATATATATATATTACTATTATTAATTATACATATATATATATAGATATATATATAAATATGTAATTATTATTGGCCCATTTTTTAATATGCTCCACCACTAAGTTCTGAACATGTTCCTTTTTTTTGTTACCTCATGTCAAACTTTTCATGTTTGATGCCGTCGGCTATTGTTCTAATTAAATAGCGGTCGTTTCCCACACTCTGCCTTTTTGTCGTTTGTCGTACCTATTTGTCTTTTAAACCAGGAAAGCAAGAGACAGCACACACACACACACACCACACACACACCCACAACACACACAACACCGTACACACACACACACATATTATTTATATATATAATATATATATATATTATAAATATAATATACTAATATATATATAGGTACTATATATATATTATAATATTAATATATATAATTATTATAATTATATATATATATAAATTATATATTATATATATTATATATATATATAGTAGGCCATGCTTGCATAAACTCATATGTATCTTAAAAACTATTATGCTACAGTTAAAACGGCAATACATTTGTAGAATGCTGGTCCAATGCTGGGCCAGAAAATGTAAAAAAAAAAAAAAAACTATATAAAAAAAATTTATATCTCAAACACCACAAGCTACAGCGAAAATGAATCACATTTGGGAATCCTTCTGTAAAATTTCACATAAGAAAATGTAAAAAAATAAAAATTTTTGCTCTATGAGTTACCTATATGAAGGATCTTTCAGTTGGATTGTTTTTCCACTACCCGTTATAGGGGAGGGCGGAGGAAACCCCCGCGACACCCAATTACCAAAAAGCGGGGGTTGAGACCCTCCCCGTAGGGGGGAAATAATCCTACCCAGTAGTTCCCGGAGGGCAGGGAGACCCCGACTCCTGCCTTCGGGGCGGTATACCCTAGTAATAATATCTTTAAGATAAAAAAAAAAAGAAAATAGAAATCTTTATTTTAACGAGAAACAATAAAAGGCTCTAATGACGGCCTTCTATCATATTACCTATAATCTATTAGCCAATAATTTTTTATTTTTTTATTTTTTTTACATTTTTTGTGTGAATGTTTTATTTTTTTTACAAAATGTATTCCTTTTCGCTGCTGCTATTGTAGTTTTGAGATTTGATAATTTTTTTCATATAATTTTTTTTTTTTTTTTTTTTACATTTCTGTTGCCAGCATTGGAACCAGCATTTCCACAATGTATTCCGCTTTGACGTGTAGCATTATGTTTAGATATATTATGCAGGCTAATCCAGACGCTGAACCATTTATTATATAGTTATATATATATATATATAATATATATTCTATATATATTATAGTATATATATAATATATAATTATAATATATATATATATCTATATTGATTATAGACTTTCCCTTTAAAAGGATGTTAACCGATATATATAGAAAGAGCGATGATTGTTTTTCGATTATTTCAAGGCTATAGAGGACAATGTTGCCAATAACAGTTTTTTTTTTTTAAACTAAAGAAATACCCAAAATTAATCGCAAAGATGCAAAGAGTCAGGGTCTCTAAGCCTCAGCGGGGACGGGGGGACTTCGCCCCCTCTGTCCCCCGTCGCTCGAGCCCCTTAAAAAAAAAAAAAATTTAAACAAAAATTAACATATAATATTACGAATTTAATAAAGCAACATGTGGCAACTTTTTTCTTCTTCTATTGGAGTTTAAGTTAACACGTCAGTGCATGGTTAGAGATTAGTGTTCAGCGATATTTCGAAATCTGTATTTTTATGTAACATCCTTTTATGGCGGAAGTGCTTATATATTATATAGTTATATGTATATATATTATATATATTACTATATATTATTTTATATTATATTATATACTATATTATATTATATATTATTATTATATATATATATATATATATAAATATATACTATATATAATATCATATATATAAATAATATAAATTATTTATATATATATATTATATTATATATAAATAGCTATGTATATAATATATAATAATCTATATATATATATATAAATATAGTATATTATATATATATATAGATATAATATATTATATATAATATTATAATATTATATTAGATATATTTATTCTATATCTATATCTATATAAATATATATTATATATTATTATATAGTATATATAGTATATATATCATATATATATATATACCGCATTCGGACTGTTCTGAAGGCCGCATCCTGTTAACGTTTTCAAACGCGGGAAAACTTGCTTTACTTCTATAGCTATCCTTCTTTGTAAATTTCTTGCGTTCCACGTAAATCTGGAATTAAATCCTGCTTTAGCGGGATTTGCACAAAAGCCAGCGAAAATCTTTAAGAATTTTGATTTTCGTGGGACAGTTGGCTTTTAACAAATATTAGCTTACATATAAACAAACAAAATTATATGCTAAAATCTAATTTAATCAATCAGTAAATGAAACTTTATTAAATTTAATAATTAAATTTAATCAACTAATATCCGAAAAGTCATAGGTGGTTTTAGCGGTTTTGGTTTTAAGGACGTATTAGCGAACTCGAAAATAACGCAAGATTGACGAAATGAAAAAGTCAATCTAGAGCCGGGGTCGGGAACGTGCGGTCTTCTGAATGAATTCAAAACTTGCCTAAAAATATTTTTATTTATACTAAAAATTGCATTTTTAAAATGCTCATTCTAAAATTCTAAGCATTTAAAAATTAGGCAAAATTTTAACTTTGTGAGAACAAATCATTAGATTTTCTGAAGAGCAGATTCAAAACTATGAATGAATGAATATTTCTATAGTATTTTACTGCTTTTCTGTCTCTTCAAATGTTTCTTTCCAAGGTAGAACAAAGTTCATATATGATTCTTTCTGCCAAAATAAATTTATCTGCTAAAATAAAATAAAATTTCTGCTAAAATAAAAAATTTTGGTGAACATTTCCCTATAAAAACTATTATATACTTCCACATTTATATCTCTTCTATTTTGTGTTTATTTTAGGATATAAAACCTATTAGCTATATATTTTCATATACGGTATCTTCGATTTATTAGTCACACATCTGTGGTTGTTACTCAGTCTTTGTTACCCTTTAAAGATTACTCAGGTGTGCATAAGCTTTATAAGGTAACTTCAAAAATATTTCATTTCTTTATAATAAATATAGAATGGATGAGATTGTGTCGAAAGCCAACTCCATTGTTGAAGATAATGCCAGCCAGCATTGTTTTTCTAAGCATGAAAGTATTATTCTCTCCGAAAATCCCCAAAGCGCATTATATCCATGCTAGTCATCAACTTAATTTATTCATAGATGATAAATGCCTCATTCGATCCAAAGGGAGAATTGTCAAGACACTTTTATATAATGATGATGTGATAATCCAATTCTTCTTGAGCAAGGATTCTATCGTACTCAACTAGTTACTTAATCATAAAGATTTTCATTCTATATGTCAACACCTGGGGTTTCATACCACTATCAATTTTCATTCAGATCTCAAGGCTTTGTTCATTACCAAGGCCAGGAAGCTGTAAGATCGTTTTGTCAGATGTAATCTGCAAAAAAATTACCAGTTACCTTTATAAATATCCAAAAAATGGACTTAATCTTCCCTTCATCTAGATTTAATTTTGTGACTCCCTTTGAGCTACTATGCGCACGACTTCACAGGACATTCTCTTGTTAAAGGATTAATGATGAGAACTTCAAAAATAATGATATCTATAATTTACACCTGCCCTTAATATCAGAGCTATTCATGTTAATGTCCTTCCGATATGTCCACTGAATTCTTTTTACTTTCATGTTTCAACCGTTCAAAATATAAATGGCATACTCTTCCAGTTTGTACTCGATAATGGCTAGAATTTCAAACCAAGTGGAATATACTGTTAGATATCTTTGTCTTCAGATATGTTCTCCGAACATCAGCGCACCGACTAAATCAAACACTACAGCTTCCTTCACTCTACTTGCCAGTTGGACTGGCATCATTGGAGAAATGATACGAGACAGATTTAAGGACTTGTTCTCTATAAAACTATTGGTAAAGCAATCTCTAACTTCTTTACAACTGTTAACAGCTTTTCATATCATCAATGTATCAATTCAAGACCTTACCACTAGTCATCAGACTATCTCGATGTTGGAAATTATTGCTCCAAATTCTTTTTGAAGCCTTATGGAAATTCAAACTCATAATCAATGAAGTTTCCACCCATAACACTGTGCTCAAGAAGAGTTTTAGAGCTTTCAGGAAATTATGGTACGAGTCTTAACTATTAAATTTGCGCCAGACAAGTAGAATTCTCTATCAGTCAGAGTGGACCAACAGATTAAGATTGGTGATATAGTCCTGATTCAGAAACCAACAAGCCTAGACCCTTCTGGTTTTTGGGCAAAGTTCTGGAAGTCATTGTTTGTGATGACGATAAGATCAGGAGTGTGTGTTTTAAAAGAGCGGAACTGGAACAAAAATGTCATCAGTTTTATTTTGTCATCTCTACCCATTGGAGTTATCTATTACCCATCTGTCTCAGTGGAGCGCGATGCTGAAACAAGCAGTGATTTCTCCAATCAATATGGTCAAAACAAAAATACAGATCAAGTTGATCCCTCAAATTCAAATTCAGTTATTCAAAGTAATAGTGATACTGTTATTGTAGATGTACAACCTTCAACTTCAGGTATAAATTCACCTCAACTTGACTCTCAACAGATTCAAAATTCTCAGCTCAATTCAGTCAAAGAAAGACCACTTAGACAGGCTGCTGTCAAGTATCAAGAATTCCTTCAAAGGAATTTATCTTATTTGTAAAAAATTTTAGTTCATTTAAAGAGACATATCAAGTAAGGGAGATTTAGAGATTGTTACCTAACTTCATTTTTCTATATTCTTCTATTTGTTTTAATAGGTAAGGGCTGATTATGTATAAGATGAACAACCGGAAAATTAAGAATCGGTTAAAATAGCTTGACCTTGATAATGTCCAGAATTTAACAAAAAAAATCAGAATAAGGTTCATTACTGATACAACAATAACGGTCCTAATTGTTGCGCTTGTGAAAATCAAAATTAATAATCAAAATGTTAATGGTATGGAGGTAAATTGTCTAATTTCTTTTCAACTATTTCAACTATCATTCTATCTCTATTCTCTTTGCCTTATACTAATCAATTTACCCTACTAAGTTTAATGTAAGTGCTAATTGATTAAAGTCACAAGGCTGAGTTATCTTAGGGTTCAAGAACTACCTCAAAGAGTAAAAAATCTTTGAAAAACAACAAATTCAAGGTAAGTCCAATAGATACACAATTGCTTTATTTACATATTATTTTTTAATCATTATATCCCCTATCTAGTAAAAAAAATTTATTAGAAGGAAGATTCATGTCAATCAAATGTTGAATACACACACATCACTATTTTAGATATATTACTTGAAAAATACGGGTCTTATGTAGATGATATGCCCAGTGTTTTGAACTAGTACAAAAGTTTAATTTCTAGCAACTTTACATTTTTTCTTCACAAATTTTTTTGTCTTTAGGCGAGATAAAATTTATTTAGGTAAGTTAAATTAAAGTTAAGTTAAGGTTAATTTAATAGTAAAAGTACACATATTTTAAATTTATTTTATCAGATATTATATGATATTTAAAAAAAAAATTGTAATATTTCATTAAAAAGTATATATAGATTTGAGTTTTTGAACTTCACAAGTTTCCTTTTTTTTAAATATATATATTTTTTTAAAATATAGAATGATGGTGCTAGATATCGTACTTTTGTGACACTTTTGAACGATTCCAAAAGACTGGTTATAGGCCCCTATCATCTACATAAGATCCATAAAACTACTATGAAATGCTCTGTCTTTGAAAATCATGACAACACTTTTTAGCATTTCAACCCCATCTGGTTAATGAACTTTAACAGAAGAGTATAAAATAGTTTATTGTCATTATGGGTT
>JABUQX010037952.1:50000-52500 GCA_015478945.1 Trachelipus rathkii
TGGGGCTCCTGAAATTATGAACGTTAGGAATCGCATTCCTCCCCGAGTTTTGAGGCAGTGTGCTCCGTGCTTGGCCCACCTCCCCTCGTTCAGCTTATATTCTGCTATGCCTCTTTACTAACACTTTTCCCCTCCAGTGTTGGAAGCACGCAACAATGTCCAACCTGTTTCCGAAAAAAAAGGGACACAGCCTCTTGATAATTCTAACTATCGCCCCATAGCTCTCTCACTTGTATTCTAACTAAGATCTTTGAAAACCTTTCTAACTATCATTTCTTAGATCATCTGGAATCTCATTCACTTCTTTCCGATCACCACATATGGCTTTTCGGTGCCTCGAGGTTCTACTTGTGAATATCTTTTCCTATCTTCATGATTTATTGGTTTCCGCACTCTTAGGAACTACGGGCGAGACTTGGCCGTGTGGCCGCTTGGAACATATCCAAAGGCATTTGACCGGGTAATGGCACGCGTGCACTGCTACTTCCCAGCTCCCTTCCCTTGGGTTTTCTCCTTCTCTTTGCCTACTTATGTCTATTTTTCTTTCAAATTGCTCAAAATCAGTTGTTTTTTGATGGGGTGACTTCTTCTTTCTTTCCTGTCAATAGTGGATGTCCTTCAGGGTGATGTCCTTATCTCTACTTTATTCCTACTTTTTCATTAATGATCTTCTTCACCTGCACAATAAAACTCTATCCACTCATATGCTGATGACTCGACCTTTCATTCTTCAACTCCTTTCATTTCTGTTCCTCCTTTTACTTCCAGAATTGTCTCTCGTCTTAATCTTTCGATTCTATCTCACTGACTCTTGTATATGATTTCCGGGTGGGGTCGCCTGAACCTTGTGAAATTCAAGTTATTTTAAAAACCCAACAGCAACAAATCCTTACTCTCTAAGACACCTTCTAACTTGCCTATCTCTTTCGACGGTTCCCTCGTCTTTCCTGTTGCACAATGTAAACATCCTTGGCCTTAACGTAAACCAAAAAAAATGTCTTGGAAACCTCGCATCAACCAACGGTTTTGCCTTAGGGCGCCTCAAAAAAAAACTGGGATTCTGTTTAAGACTGCAAGACTTTTTTTTTCCTTTTCTCAGTTACTCCAACTATACAAGGGCCTCATCCGCCCTGTAATGGAGTACTACTGCTCTCATATCGGGGGTTCTCGGTTTTCCCCGCTTTTTGGATAGGGTGAGTCAAAAGGCCCAAAAGACTTTATACACTGTTCTGTCTTTCAACCTTCACACTATGCTTGGCGCGATGGTTGGTGCTTTATCTCTTTCTATAGGTATCCCGCAGCGGCAGGTGCTCGAGGGCACTTCTCCACTCGCGTACCACCACCTTTACTTCGCCCTCGTAGCACTAGGCCTTAGCTGTGGTCCCTGCAACAAGAGTTTGTGTTTGATATTGGTACTCCAGGCTAGTTCGCTGCGGTTCTTCTTCCTTTCCTGCCACCTCTGTTCTGTGGAAATCTTTTCTTCCATCTTTTGTGTTTCCTGCTGAAATTTCAATCTCCCCCACTCAAAGCCTGCGGTCCTGTGCTCATCTGCGTAATTTAATTTAGTTGTTAACTTTCTGATTCGTGCCACCCCTTCCTTGAATAGGGCTCCGGATCGTGAGTGGTGGTGACAACTTGTACAAAAATAAATAAATAAAATAAATAATATATATATATATATAATATATATATATATATTATATATATATATATAATATATATATATATATATATAATATATATATATATATATATATATATATATATATATATAATAATATATATAATATCTCAGAGGTGGGCGTTCCGCAATTTAAGTCAGCAATTCCGCAATTGCGGAAAAAAAAAAAAAAAAATTTGCGGAATTGCGATTGCGATATTTGAAAAATGTTTGGCGGAATTGGTAGTTAGCGGAATCCCCTAAATGTCATTCCGCGAATTTAATTCCGCAATTAAAGAAGACTATCAAAAAATTTTTGTGGAATTTTCAAGTGGAATGCCAAAATTATAGTCCACAAATTTTTACACGTTGGCCATCTTTCCTACGTCCCCCCTGGCAGCAAACACACCGAAAAAAAATCGGTATTTTGCAAAACCATGTTTTAAAGCACCGTTTTCGTTTTTGCATATTGTGCTAAAAAAATGCTCTAGTTTGCGTTCGTTTTCGTCAAACCTAAGCGCAAAATCGTAAAAAACGCTCCCAAAAACGTAAAAATGTCCCTCTAATTTCTGTGTAATATAGCAATAAAATTCCGTATAAAATGCAACCTTACAGATTAAAGAAATTCCTTACGTTTGATAAGCAATTTTTTTTTTACGATTTTGCACTAAGGTTGACGAAACGGATCGAAAACTTGAGCATTTTTTTTAGCACAAATGCAAAAACGAAATTGAAGTTTTGAATTGAAGCTTTGAAGTTCGAACTATTTTTCAGTATGCTAGAAAGTATTTAAACAAAACTTTCAAAAAATCCCTAATTCAGTAAATACAAATAAAATAA
>JABUQX010037952.1:57500-83456 GCA_015478945.1 Trachelipus rathkii
GTACCGATACCAGAAAAGAGGCCGATACCGATACCGATACCGATACTCTATTTTTTTAGGTGCCGATACCGATACCGATACTTTAATTAATATAATAAATACACAGTAATAAGATAGAACATTTGTGCACTGCTAGGCAACTCAAGATTGCATTCCCTGTACAAACAATACTTAGTCATTTAAATTTCATATATTTGGTTGTGCCCAAGTATATTTATTTTATAAATTAAAATAGTACCTTTAAGGAATAATAATTGCAAATATAATATTAATAACTTTTTTATGTTTGTGTTTATTTAAAAAAATATTCCATTTCCATTTTCAAGTAGGTATTAACAAAGTTTAGCTAATAGCTTTTATGTTTTAACATGATTACAATTTACAAGAAGATTCTTTAACTAGCTACAATATAAAGAATAAAAATAATGAAAGAAGAGACCTCAATTAATCAGCCGAAAAGTTAAAATAAAAAATAAAAATACTCCTTTAAGATAGATATCATTCAATACTCAAATTCAAAAGTTCACAAATTGTGATGCTAGTATCTAGCGAGAGATTGTTCCTTTTTGGGGTGTTTACATTCCTACCTAACCTACACTATAAATACGCTCTCTCTCGACTGATGAAGGAGGTGCTGATAATCATTTACCTGCCAAGCACTGATAATAATGAAAAACCTTGGCCCATTTCATGCCACCCGCATGAAAGGATTCTCTTCTGTAGGCAGCAACTCCTCATTTTTTCGTAGAGCCTCATCTCCTCTTTCACAGACTGCAAATTTGAATTATCCTTTGCTCCTTGATGACTGCCTCTTCAGTTTTTACGATGAAGGAATCCCCTGGTGGTGATTCCTTTGAAGGGAATGAGAATGTCAATGCAATTTTCGGCCATGAAACTTATCAAAGTCAAAACATATAATCCTAATACTTCATCTTCAGTAGGTTATTTGCTGAAAAGTCACCATCGTCACTATCAGTGTGTTGCCAGGGGTTGCAGATAAGGCGGTTTCCACTTCTCTGTCTCTTTTTTTTTATTTTTTTTATTTATTTTTTTTTTTTTGTCAAGCGAGCAAGCTTCTCGGTTATGCTATTTTAATGCATTCTAGAAGTGGTTCACCGTCGGAGGTGTCATTCTTGTGGGGTTTTTCAGCTAGCTTAAGGAATTCCTTATTATAACCTTTTATTTATTTATTTTTTACAGTTGTCACCGCCGCTCACGGGCAAAAAACCCTATTCAAGGAGTGGGGTGCTGAAACGCCTCAAATCCATTCTACGCATATTACGCCAGATGAGCACAGACGCTGGCTTTAAAGTGAAGGGAAATTAAATTGAGTAGGGAACACAGAGATGGAAATGGAAGAGAATTCCACAAGAACAGAGGTGGCAGGAAAGAAAGAAGCACCGCAAGCGACGCAGTTCTGGAGTTACTAACCATCACACAAAACTATTTTTGTGGCCGACACAGCAACCCCTTGTGCTTACGGGCGGCGTAACAGGTGGTGGTACGCGAGTGGATAGTTCCCCCTCGGAGCACTTGCCTCTAACAGTACTATAGAAAGGGATAAAGCCACCAACCATCGCGCCGCAAATATAAAGGGTCCAAGTGAACTAGAAAGTACAGGACACTGTTAATAAGTCTTTTGGCCTTTTGACTCGAACCTATCCAAAAGGCCGGATGAAAACAGAAGAACCCGCCCACCACAGATTGAGGAGAAATAACTCCATAAAAGGAGGATGAGACCCTTGTATAGCTTGGAGTAACTGAGAAGAGGATAAAAAGTCTCGCACTCTAAACATAACTCCCAGTTTCTTTTGAGGCCGCCCTAGCACCAAATGTGATTTGAAGGGTTTCCAAGACATATTTTTTGTTTATGTTAAGTGCCAAGGATGTTTATATGTTCAACGAGGAGAGACGAGAGGAACCGGGTCGAAAAGAGAGAAAGTTAAGTGTCTTAGAGAGAGAGATTTGTTGAAGTTGGGTTTTTAAAAGAATTAAATTTCACAAATTTGAGGACGACCAAACCCTGAAATTCTATCCAGATCAGCGAAAATAGAATCGGAAAGATTAAGATTAGAGAGGGAATTCCAGAAGTAAAAAGAGGGAGCAGAATTGATATGAGTTTGATAGAATGAAGGGTCAAGTCCATCGACATATGAATGGAATAAAGTTAGATTGTTGCAGGTGAGAAGAATCATTGATGAAACAGGAATAAAGAGGAAGATTAAAACAAAACCCTGAGGAACACCACTATTGACAGAAAAAGATTTGAAAGAAAGCTAGACATAAGTAAGCAAACAGAAGAAGGAAACCCAAAAGGAAAGGGGAGCTTGGAGAGCAGTGACGCGTGCCATACCCGGTCCAAAATGCTTTGGATATGTCAAGCCGCCACCACAAAAGTCTTCCATAGTTTCTAAGGGTCGAAAAACATAAATCCTGTTAAATAAGGAAAGTATGTTGCCAGTAGATCTCGAGCACCGAAAGCCGTACTGGTAATCAGAAAGAAGGGAAAGAGATTCCAGATGAATGCTAAGAAGTGAGAGTTGAGAAGGGTTTCAAAGATCTTAGAAAGAATACAAGTGAGAAGCTATAGGGCGATAGTTAGAAAGGATCAGAGCAGCCATCATTTTTTCTCGGAATAGGTTTTTGGACATATGCGCGCTTTTCCAGCACTGAGGGAAAGTGCTGGTATTGAGGCATAGAGTATAGTTGAACGAAGGGTGGGGTCAGCACGGAGGCACACTTCCTCAAAACTCGGAGAGGAATGCCATCCGGGCCCCTCGCCTTCCTAACTTTCATAGATTTCAGGAGCTCAAGCACCCGATTAAATGAAATGACAGGTAAAGGCATGGAACAACCTGAGAGGGAGAAGGAGGAATGAAGAGAATACCTAAATCGTCAGGGTTGAATTAGAGGAAAAATAAAGGCCAAACATGATTGCCTTTTTAAAGTTTGAGTATTAATAACGATCAAAATCTAGAGCGAATAAGAGGAGGAAAGGATGATTTACAGAAAGTTGTTTTGGAGATTGTTTTTGGGAAGAGGCCCCAAAGAAGAGATTTTGTCAGTAGGGAACAAAGGAGGTCAGCTCATTTTCGTTTAATGAAAGTCCCCGCTTTTGGCTCGTCGAAGAGTAATCCCTGCAACGATTTATACGCTGAATGAAAAATTGGCAAGGAGTGATAGAGAACGAAGAAATTTTTCCACACCCGATAAGCATTGTCTTTAGCCTGAATGACCAGGGAACAAGCACGATCGAACCAATGATGGTTTTTGAGGAGAAAAAGATTTAGTCCAAGAATGAAATAAACCTGCTCATCCCATTAACAATTACACGTTCCCTCTTTTATCGGCAAGAAATCCTGAAGCGTCTTAAGAGGTCAAAGCAGTCACTTCATTATAGTTAGCAATAGAAGCAAACGCAAATGCCCCCCAATCGGCCTGATCAAAGTGCCAGAAAAACCGCCTAGGGCAGGATGGAGATGTTGGAGAGAAAGTATTAAAACTAAGTGATATAAGGTTGTGGTCAAGATTTACCGATTAGGAGCGAAGGTGTGTATTTATAAGAGAGAGAAGGACTAGTTGGGTGAAACATAAGGTCAAGTGTGTTCCAAAGAATCAGTTGGAATCAATCCGATATGGGGTTGTTAGGTTATTTAAATCAGTTTTGCTCCAGTCGGGTTTGGATAATAACTGAATGATTCAGCTTCCCTCTCCCCCAAAACCTATCCCCAGTAACGAAGGAAACCACATTCCAAGTTGTTTTCTTGTGTACATTGAAATGCCCTAAATAGAGGGCCTCAGTATTTTGGATGAGAAGATATAACAGTCTCGTAGAAGTTTAGTAAGGTTATCAAAAAAGGCATGAAAATCTGTTTTGTTAGGAGAACAGTAGCAGAAGCATTAGAATATTGTAGTAGAAGGAAGAAAGATTTTTAGGCACAGAACATCGAAGTTAGAGATTCGAGATTCTCGAACCGTGTTTATAGGAATGTTAAATATTTACCATATGGCACATACTCCAAACCATTCAAACGGAATTTTATAAAATAAGTTATAGTTTTGGATATATTAAACGAGTTTGAAGGATGAATTCTTAGCCATCTGGGTTCTCAGACAAAGAGCTTAAAATTAGTTTTTAGAGTTTAGAGAGGTAGTATCCATGGATGCAGATTAGACGTGCAAGCCATTGATGTTGGAAAAGTCAAAAGAAAGCCACGCCTGTGCCATCTGCTTAATCATACAAGCCACACGCAATCAAAAAAAAAAAAAAAAAAAATAGACAAAAACCAAAAGGAGAAATGAGGAAATTTATTCGTAACCCTAAAACCTAAATTTTAAAACGATAAAACCCTATTTACAGCAAATATCTAAATTATGAATAATCCAGAAAGTTTAAAAACTCTCACGCACTCACACGCTCTCACGAAATTGCGTACAAAAAAAAAAAAAAAAAAAAAAAATACTATTAATAAAATAAAAAAAGAAAAAAAAACTATAATAAATTAAAAAAATGGCTGTCCAAATATAGGTCAATTTTACGCTAAGATCAGTGGAGAACGCTAAAAAATCTAAGGTTAAAAAGGGAATCGAGGAAAAAAAAAACATAACTTTGTACTAGCTATCTATATTGAACTAGATTTTTATTGACCTGCTAAAGTTTTTCATAATTTTTTAACACGCCAAAAAGGTAAGAAGTATGGCTAAGTAAATCGGCCATTTTAACCGATACCGATACCATCAAAAATGGCCGATACTACCGATACCGATACCGATACTATCGGTACATCCCTAGTCACGACATTTTCGCTCGCAAATTTATGATTTTCGCGCCTAAACTGACTTCTTCTTCTAAGTTAACTGCAAATCTAAAGGTTGGGGGAGTTCCACAATAAATATTCTTTAAAGATCTTGAAGGTTCTTCAAGATTCTTTAAAGATCTTGAAGGTTCTTCAAGATTCTTTAAAGATCTTGAAGGTTCTTCAAGATTCTTTAAAGATCTTGAAGGTTCTTCAAGCTTAGTTTCCCATGAATCAAGATCTTAAAGGGCTCCTATAGCTTTAACTCGCCTCAGCTAATATTAAAGATAGAGATGAGAGAGAGAAAGAGAGAGAGAGAGAGAGAGAGAGAGAGAGAGAGAGAGAGAGAGAGAGAGAGAGAGAGAGAGAGAGAGAGAGACCCTCATGTTAATACCTTCTGTCAACCTTACGCAAATATAATTTGTAAAATATTTATTACGTGCCATTATTATTTAGCGACTTTGATAGTAAATTAACTTTAAATCAGGAAAATATCAACGAATTCGCTTCCTTAAAATTACTCGTATTTTCAGTTGTTCCAATAATTTTGTTGACGATTGTCGATAAAGTCTTTTTAAACATTTTGTTTCTTCACGTTTTATTTTTTCACATACGGTCTTTGTTATTGATTAAAATAATTAATTGAATTAAATTAGATTCATAAATTTACGTTTGTTTATTATACGTCAGTTGATACTTGGTTAGAGGGAAGAGTTCCACGAAAATCAAAAATCAAAATTCTGAAAATCTCGCTTAAGAGAGATTAAACTCCGATTTATAATAGAACGCACCTTTATAATCTTGAATCGAAACTGACGAATAAAAAACTGCGTTAAAAATTATAGTTAAAATGAAGGTCTTTCTATATCAGGTCTCCATTTTAAATTTTGGTATTTTTCTTTCAACTTACTTTGGCGTGGGAAAGAAATCAAAGATCCAAAACGTTTCCCAATTCCATTATTTCCCAATCTTTTATTTTAATTTATGGTAAAACTCAGGTTATTGCACCATTATATATATATATATATATATATATATATATATATATAATATATATATATCTATATATATATATTATATATAATATATATATATATATATATATATATATATATTATATATATATATATATATATATATAACTTAAACATCTTTCTATTGACGAATGGTGGTGAGTTGGCATTACTGCTCTGGCTAAAGTTCATGTTCAATAACACAAACATTGATGGAAAAATTAAAGAAAAGCAAGCGTATAATAATTAAATAGTGGAAAGCATTGCGAGCTCTCAGAAAAGGTGATTGTCAAATTCTGAGTAATTTGTTCACATGAGAAATTGCTTATATCTTAAGAAAACAAAAGTTGAATAGTCATTATGTTGTTGTATCTGCATTATCGAAAAATCCTCTTTATAAAGTCTACATTCGTATCCGTGAAGAAATCTCAAAAATTACGCATCAATTATAAATATTACCAGAGGATTATTATCCTCATCCGCAGAAAATAGGAGTTAGACAAGTATCCGCATCCGCATTTAATAAAGCCTTGCAATCTTTAAAAAGTTATTAATCTATAAACAAGTCCACTCGCGCTCGTACACACACACACACCTACACACACACACACATGAAAGTAATAACCCTAAAAGTGTATAAAAGGCTTCATCCCAGAAGAATTTATTAAATATTCAAGACTTGAAAGAACATAAAAATTTATTATTATTATTATTATTATTATTATTATTATTATTATTATTATTATTATGATTATTATTATTATTATTATTATTATTATTATTATTATTATTATTATTATTATTATTATTATTATTATTATTATTATTATTATTATTACCTTCATTTTCTTTGTTCGGGTCTCCATGATTACCGCTCACAGGTTTATCACTCTGAAAAGAAAAATAATAATAATAATAATAATAATAATAATAATAAAAATAATAATAATAATAATAATAATAATAATAATAATAATAATAATAATAATAATAATAATAATAATAATAATAATAATAATAATAATAATAATAATAATAATAATAATAATAAATTATTATATTATTTATTATTATTATTATTATTATTATTATTATTATTATTATTATTATTATTATTATTATTATTATTATTATTATTATTAATGTAAAATAAAAGGCATTAATTTCTTCGTATATAACAAAGGTTATTATTATTATTATTATTATTATTATTATTATTATTATTATTATTATTATTATTATTATTATTATTATTATTATTATTATTATTATTATTATTAATGATAATATGTAAATCGGTCTTAAAGGCTTGGTATACATACATCAAAGATTATAGGAGATTTTTAAAATTATATTATGAACATTTTGTGTGTTGAACTTGAGGCGTCTTGTAGCCTTGTACCTCGTAAGAAAAGCAATGAAGGGAAAAACAATCCTAAAAATTACTCATTTTGTAGTCTCCCACTTTGATCAGGGCGCCCATATGTAATTTTGTTTGTGTACAAGAAGGCTTTGAACCTCATCTGCAGAACGCAGGCTTTTAACCTCATCTGCAAACGCAGAGCATCAGAACATCTTATCAAGATTATTGCTAATGCAGAGTAAGAAATATTGCAATCGCTTTTATAGTTTGAAATTTGAATACAATGTTTTTTTTTTCAAACGTTTTTTCTCTCCTTTGCACCAAGTGATTCTTAAGAACATTCAAATCGACTTAAAAGCCATTCAATAGTATGGTAGAAACACTGAGAAGATTGAACCATTAAGATGAAAAGAAGTGAAGAGCGTCATGTAATTGTAATTTGGTCGTCTGTGAATTAGTTTCTGTCATTATTATTATTAACATTCAAGTGACAAGTTAGTCAGACATTTGAGCATAAATATGATCCATATCCACAATCTTTGAAAAAGAATTTCGCAATCGATGCATCCTAACACTGGTCGTTCGTTAAATTGTAATTTAGTATTTGAATATCATATATCGTAATATTGTACCAATACATGGTAATACTGCATAGTGTATATATATATAATAGGCCATCACAACAATAGATAGAACAATAGTAGGAACCGTTCGATCGTACGCTTTCTTAGTATCAAGCTCAGTATGAGCAGAAATAAAATCTTTATAATAAATTACAATTTTAGGCATAAATGAGTCGGAAAGAGATGGAGAAGGGTGAATAGCTCCGCAATTATCTGAAATGCAATTTGAGGCAAAGGTATGGCAAAGGGCTAACTAAGCTTTAGCGAAGGTAAAACTTGCATCCCGCGATCTTCCGCAGGTAGGCGTTCGGCAACTCCTTGGTGGTCCCAGGGAGAACAAAAAACTCTACAGGCAATACAAAAGGACTCGTATCACATCAAACACGATTATCTTTAAAGCAGCTGCGGAGAGATCTCGGCGAATTAATCGCCAAACATTTAAACAATACTTTCGAACTTATACTTCGACTGTCAACTCCACAACTCCCTTTTCTTTAGTATGGATAGTTGCATAGAAAATATGCCGCCGCTCCAACAACTATTCACCCATAGTCCTCCGTTATGGGCCTGATATAACCGATATGATTTCTGCTCCAACAGCTATTGCAGATGCATTAGGTTATAGTTTTGCTACCAACTCGAGCTCTTTTCTCTATCCTGAAGCGTTTCAGAAATTGAGAATTAACATTGCACCCCCAGACTTTTCAACAGCGAAAGGGGAAGATCATACCTATAACCATCTTTTTACACTTGCAGAGTATCAAACTGCACTGGCGAATAGCAAAAACGATGCCCTTGTCCCAGGCATGATTTCGTACATAATGCTCCGTCATATTTAATCCTCTGCATCAACGCTCGTGATGGATCCGTAAAACAGAATCTGAATCGAATCCTCTTTTCCATTTGTTTGGACTACATCTTTTGTAATCCCCATTCCCAAACCTCGGAAAGGTCCGAAGTTGGCGGACAACCAAAGACCAATTTCACTGACCTGTCATACTTTTAAATTAATGGAGAAAATGGTTTCAGGCCGCCTTCTACCTGTTCTGGAGAGTTGCCAGGCTTTTTCAAGCTTCCAGTTTGGTTTCCGCAAAAATCGTTCGACCGCGGATCCTTTGTTAAAATTGGACCATAACATCCGGTAAGCTTTCTCTCTGGTGGGATGGTTCTTGTAGTCTTTTTTGACCTTGAAAAAGCTTATGACACAACGTGGAGAACTGGAGTTCTCCCTAAACTTCACTCGCTCGGTTTCCGAGGACAGCTCCCTCTCTTTATTAAATGCTTTTTGCCAAAAGAGATCCATCTAGGTTCGGTGCTCTTTTGTTCTATCACGCCACTTTACTCTGGATGAAGACTTTCCGCAGAGCAGTGTTCTAAGTGTATTATTATTTTCACTCGGATTCAATGACATCGTTACTTATAACACAACGACGGTCAATTTTTCTCTCTATGTTGATGACCTGGAGCTATACAGTATGTTGCCGGTGCCAGGTTGCCATTTCTCGAATGACAACTTCAACTAGCTATTAAGAATATTTCATAATGGGGGTAACTCCTAAGGTACTATTTAGGAAAAAAGGGAGTCGAAGAAATATGCCACTTTCCTCCCGCGAACCTTACCTTATATTGTTCCCCCATTTCTCCAACTTCACAAGTCAAATTTCTAGGACTTATTCTAGATGACTACCTAACATACACACCGCACATTAAACTCCTGAAAAAGACTTGTCATCACATGCTTGATCTATTACGTCACCTCGCCTCAAAATCTTGGAGTGTTGATGGCAAGTCCCTTTTACGTCTCTACATCACCCTTATCCCGATCAAAGCTGGACTATGGCTGCGTAGTATATGGTTAGCCCTCCCCAACTCTACTACACCTGTTAGATCCCATCCAAAATGAGGCGATTCGTATCTCCACTGGAACCTTCCGATCGTCCCCCCTGGTGAGCCTTGAAGTTGAATCCGATGTGATGCCACTCTCTCTTCGAAGGGAATACATCATGTGCACAAGTTATCTTCGCTTTTAAACCCCAATACCGTCTGCTCTGAAATCGATTCTGCGAGAGATACCTCAAAATTCTCCTTACTGGCCATCTGCAAAGAGTTTATAACATCCTTAACTTCCTCAACATCCCTTTACAAAAGGTGTTGCCGTTCTCTTGAAGGGTATACACCTTGGCTATTCCCTGCTCCCACCGTCTGCTTGATCCTAACCTCTCTCCAAATCTAGCCACCACGTCGCCTTGTTAAAGGCATCATTCTTGTCTCATTCCGCAGTTCACGTGGATTTTACTCCAGTTTTTACTGACGGCTCTAAAACAGGGGACAGTGTGGGTGCGTCTGCTATCTTCCCTGACCGCAACCTCTGCCATACCCCTCCTCATGCTTTAATTATTACGGCAGAATTAATGGCTGATAATGATTTACCCTCTCTAGAATTTATTCCTTAACCAAGACCACTCTAATGTCATTTATTCAGATTCGCTCAGCGACCTCCAAGCGCCTAAAGCCCCATATTCTAAAAAAACAATGGTATCCGCTGCAATACAACAATTTCTTCGGCTGCTTAACTCTCGTAAGAAGCAAATTACACTATGTTGAATCCCCTCTCACGTAGAGGTAACTGGCAAGGATCCCGGACACGGGAGGCCAGAATGCCCGCCTCCTCTTTCCGGAAGCTGCTTCTAGTACCTTCGGAGCCATTCCGGCAAGTCCCTCCCATCAACTGATTATCTATCCTTTCTCTCCGACAAGCTATCACTCTTACTGGCCAGATTCTGGGCGGAAAGTGATCAGCGGAGGCGAACTGTAATATCAAAAACACAAACTTGGTGAGTGTCTCCTCTTACCCGACGAAGAGCTTGGACGAATAATACTTGCACGCCTCGCATTGGCCAAAACAACATCACTTCACAGCCACTTTTGCTCACGGGATCCCCTACCGTTTGCAAATCTATGCTGTCGCGATGCCGCAAGTTGTTCACCAATCTTTCCTTTATGCCCTCAACGACCCCATTCGCTGTCTCAGTTCTCCTACGTCTTATGGTCCAAACACCTTCTAAAATATTCCATATTTGCTGAATCCTCCACTTTAATATGTCTCTTAGCCCAAGAACTAAGTGTGCTTAACACATCGTAAATTCTGTTTATGTTGACATTTGTCACGTATATTCATGTGAATACATGTTATTAGTATTTATATTTTTAATTTGATTTTATTGACTAAATGATTTAACTTCACATTTAATTTTTTTACGACATTTAAAAGTCAAATATGAGCCAGCACACACGTCATGGAGTTCATTATTCAAACACAGATGTGCAGCTTGCCCTGAGAGACGTGCTGGGCCTGTTACACGAACTCAAAACAAAATAAAGGTAAAATTATGAACTATAATATCATATATTTAGTAATAGGAAACTATCGAGTACGTTTTCAATTATCGATAAAGTTATAAAAATCTACCTTCAAAACTATCAGCGTAGCTATATTTAATTTTTAAATTTCGCGTGTTAATTAAAAACATTTATATATATAAAATTATTATATATATATATATAATAATATATATATATATATATATATAAATATTATACATATACTATATATATAATATATATATATATATATATATGTGTGGTGTGTGTGTGTGTTGTGTTACTTAGCGAGAGAGTTTTATTTTATCAAGTGCAGAAATTAATTAGCACCATTCCTCTTCCATCTGTATATGAGTACTACTCACCACTCTTCCCGTTTGATATGTTCCCAATCCACCCTAATTGAGTCTTCTCTAGTAGCAATGCATATATCACTCGATATCCCTATCATCTTCTTGTTTTTTTTTCATGTGGTCTTCTCCACTCTAGGAATTCTATCGATAATCTCACAGAAACAATCTTCCAGCTTGTTCTTCTACAACAAGTTGGCACTATCTTTCAATTGCGTGCCTCCTCCAATCGATTACTCCGATTTGCTCCACCGCAAAGTACCTTCTAATCCTCGACAACTTTTCACCTTCTAATGTCAACACCCTCAGACTGATTCTACCTTGCATTCACCTATAATAATCAGTTGTGAGAAAACTATCATCTCGCACCTCCACCCTATTCTCTATCTCCCTCGTTCATGTTTCCATCAGACTCACAACAACATCCAGATAGCTAAAACTCCTCACCTTATTTATCCATATAAGAAAAAACTAGAGAGAAGAGAGAAGACAGAGAATGGACGAGAGAGAGAGAAGAGAGAGAGGAGAGAGAAGACGAGAGAGAGAGAGAGAGAGAGAGAGAACGAAGAAGCAGAAGGATTTACAGAAAAGAGAAATCTTTATGAAATAATTTCTTAATTTTCTTTATGTGATTTATTCCGAAGAGTTCTCCTGAGCTAATTCAAAACTCAATTCTTAAATACATTGCCTCACAAAAATATTTTTTATGTTTTACTATCCTAATTGCTCTTCTGAATTCTCTCTTCTCTCTCTCTGCTCTCTCTCTCTACTCCTCTTCTCTCTCTCTCTCTCTCTCTCTCTCTCATCTCTCTCTCCTCTCTCTCTCTCTGCTAGGAAGGTATCATCCGAACAACTAACCTCTGATCGTTCTCGAATTTCTTTCTCTCCGACTTCTTCCCGACCATATATATGAATACTGTCTCCCATATTGGGTGGCTTCGGTTCCACCCTTCTTTGGATAGGGTTAGCTAAGCTTTGGTTAAGAGGCTAATAAACTGTCCCTACTTTACAAACTCCATTGTTTCCTCTTTCTCTGCGACGGTACATTGTGTACTATCTCTTTCTATAGGGTATTACCAAAGTGAGAAGCCAGACTAATAAGGTTGCACTTTTCGCCATTCATACACATTGCGTCTCTCTTCATTCCACAATAGGTTCCCCGCTCTCACTATGAATATTGTGGTGAGCATTGAAACTCCAAAGGAGTCGGTCGTGCTCTCGGCAACTCCTCTCTAGAGCACATCTGTTCACTGCTTAACTCCTACCTTCATCTGTTTTTTTTCGCTGCTGTATTTAATTTACCATCTTTAAAGCCAAAGTCTGCACCCACCGAGGAATTGCGTTAGCAATGGAGATGGGTAATCCCAGATTACACGAAGGCAAACATGTCACGTATACGAGGCCGACTGTCCGAGTTACAAGAGAATTTGAATGTGTTCAAGTTTAAGGAAGTGAGAGAGAAATAGAAAGAAAGAAAGAGTTTCAGACTTATCAGCAGAATATAAATTAACAAAAGTTCAAAGAATAAAGAGGACGTTACATTATAGGTGAAAGAGATAGTAGTTTCGAAAAGAAGGGTCACATGGTGCTCTCCTCAAAGAAGAGGCATACGACTAATTCAGAAAAGCATATGTCCGTTGAATAGCGATAGTAAAAGCGAAAGCGACTCAAACAATTTGACGATCCCAAAGAGATTGGAGAGAATCAAGGAGACAAGGTGACTAGATAAGAAAAAAGCCCAAGACTTCACCTTTTCAAGAAGAAGTTATATAGAATGAACCATCCCAATGTTTAATAACACCACCCCATTCAAAATACGACACAACAACCATAATACAAATGGAAATGAGTTGTTCTAAAGACCTCTTTTCCAAGCATCAGATATTTCCTATTATTTTGCATTTTTTTTCAATTCAAAAGTGAAATGAATAGTTGAGAACGTCTGCATAAAAGTTGATTGGTAATGCAGTACAAAGAGGGAAGAAACTAGAAAGTGATACTATATATATAATAATATATAAAATAATAATATATATAGTATATATATATATATATATATATAAATATATAGATTAATATCTAATATCATATAACTATATAATATAATATCATACTATATATACATCATCATCATCCATCATTATCTACTTCTTCACCAAGACTGAGGTAAGATGTGCATACATGCACTCCGACGTATAACCATTACATATCCTCGGCAAAAGAATAAGAGTGTAGTGCCAGCCAACCCAACTACCACCTGTCCCTTTAGTCGCCTTCCTACGACACGTCAGAACATTACCGTTCGAGGCAATTCTTTCCTCCCCATACACAGGGATATTAAGCGATAGTGATTGGCCATGTAAGATTTTGTCTTAGACTCTAGAAGAGGGGTCGTGACGTTATAATGTAGGTAACAGTCAGTATTTATCGTATTATTACGCTATTCTAGTGATATCCACCACAGGACACACATTGAAACCGACACAGGAAAGCACACATAACGAGCTTTAGAACTAGGAACAGCGCACAGGACGTAGCACCAGGAAATCAGACAGGTAATTTCAATCACTGAGTGAGCTACTCTACCTCTCCCATAAAATATATATATATAATATACTATTTTATAATATATACTATAATAATTATATATATATATAATATATATAATATATAATTATACTATATATATAATATAGTTATATATATAATATATAGTTAAGAGTATACTATAGTTATATATATATGATATAGTATAGTAATAACTATACCTAATATAATATATACATATATATATATCCTGAATAATTAAGATAGAATTTTTAGTTGAAGGAAAGTTATAGCAAGTGTCTCTTAAAGCCCTGGCTACGATATAGCAACAGTTCTACAGTATGTAAGACCAAAATTTGCATGTGTACCTAATTTTCGCAATAGGTTGAAATTCCAGTTTCTTCACTATGATGCTTAAACGAAAGAATTAAAATACACAAAGCTGATGCGAGCAAGAATGCCATCAATAATGTTATCTATACCCATTTAAAAGTTACTGATCAAATTTACTTCCTGTTTTGTTTTAAAGCTTCATGCGCGGGTCACTCGAGCTGGGGCGCATTTCGAATCTTAGTAAGTATCAAACTAACTGTGAATCGAGAACACACGCAACAAAATAAATATGGTTAAAAGTTAGTTTATTTAAGTGAAATTGAATACCATTTATATTAAGATTTCAGTATATTCACAGTTTGCGGTATATTTTTTAGCTATGTGATTGATAAAATTCAATGGCTCAGTCGCCAACCCCCCAACCCCAAATTTTTTGTTTTTTTTTTTTTTTTTTTTGCACAAATGCAAAAACAGCTCTTCATTAATTATTAGGGTATTTATTTTAAAAATAGTTTTACTATTAGTTTAAAGCCCAAGAAGTTTCTTCAAAATAATTAAAAATGTGCTACGAATTATTCACATTTATCATATATTATTATATTTACTATAAAATATTTTTAATAAAGATATATATATAATATATATATATATATATATAATATAATATATAATATATATATATATATATTATATATATATATAATAATATAATTATATATTATATTATATATATAATATAGCCTTATATATATATAATAGATATAATATATATATATATATATATATAATATATATATATATATATATCAGATAGATACAACCACTAAGGTAAATAATTCATATACATATATATAGGCGCTTGCTTTAAAACCAACGACAATTAGAAGCTGAAAAAGAGAACAAAGAAAACTTTTTTTTTTTTTTTTCTTTAGACATAGGCAGACAACAAGGTAATGGACATTTCTCGTAATGATACAGTACATTACTATATTATGCTAAAGTATATGATAAACTCAAGTTTGTTAAAAAATTTTATAACATCAAAATAAGTTAACAGTAATCAAAAATAGTCAGAATAAATATTAAGAATTGTAAAAATAAATAGATATTTTTTAGATTAGGTAATTAGGAGGAAGGGTATAAACAGAACCCAAACTTTCTTATAATCTACTTACCGCTCAACTTAATTTTGTGCATATTTTAAGATATCAAATTGTGATATAAAAATATTGTTTAATTACAAATTGCAACGAAAAATTATTTGCCCATATATATATATATAATATAATATATATATATATACTATATATATATATAATATATATAATATATATATATATATATATATATATAATTATATAATATATATGGATGACGAGGATTTCTCCTGCTCACAATATAATTATGTTACACCTCCTCATAGTACGCCTTCTGATGTCAATGCTTTTACGTAATTAATTTATATGTATATATGAAAAATATTTAACAACCTTTTGTATGGAACTATTTTTGTGAGAGTGAGTCACTGCAATGCCGCCCGCGAAATGTTGGCATTTCGAGGAAGGAAGCAGTAAGCTTAAGCATACAAGAAAAAGGTGCATTTTGAGCTCGGTCATTGAACAGACCAGAAAATTGAGTTTTGATTGTTAGGGACTTGTTAGTACTCTAACTTTCACCATTTTACTAATGACTGTGAATAGCTCTTGTGTGACTGACAACAAAATTGAGTTTGCATTCTTACAATTGTTCTTACTTGGATATCATTACCTCACTATGTGAGACTCTTAATTAGTACTTAGAGATAAGAATAAAACAGTACATACTCTCTTCATATCACTGTATTAACTCGTCAAAAGGTTATTACACAAGAATGGGACCCCATTAGGCAACCTTGAACACCCATAGTAATGATGTGAAGAGTGATCAAACACGTGAATTAATTACCAACAGTGCCTAATTAAGGACAGTGAAGTGAAAAAAAAAGTGCCAATCAAAACACAAAACACAACAAAAAAAAAAAACGTCTCAAATTCCCCGACAAAAACCAGTGAAATAAGAAACCCTATCACAATAGGCCTAAAACCTTTACCCCTAAAACAAAAGAAAAAAGAAAAACCGTTAAGAATGGAGTTTAAAAAGAAAGTCGCTCAGAGTCTCAAACGAAGAGAATCAACCGGTTACTATCGTTGACTCCGTCTCAATCGTCAGACCCGCATTCAACTCCCCAGAAGTAGCCCTCCTGTCTGAGGAGGTAAATGAGAGGAAGGTGACTCGTTCACTATACGAGACAAGAGCGGAAAGCCGGAATCCAAGGAGAGCCATGAATCAGCTAACTATGTGAAGTTCACCTATTCCCCCACCTCTCTTAGGGATAAAAGAAGAAAAAAAGAATCTCCCCCTCAATGCTACTTCCCCCTTCAACGGAATTTGAGCCTTGAGTGGATTCGACAAACAACCATGATCTTTAACTTTAATGAAATCAGGTCGATCAAAAGGAGAGAGGTTAAGACCTTTTGGCATCAAAATAGTACCAAGCAAAGTTACAAATTTCGTATGCAGAACTCCTTAGAAAATGCAGGTCTATACTAAATTAGTAAAAGTTAAATTAGAGAAAACTCTATGCACCATCGTCACAAAGAATGCAGATAGAAGAAGTCTTTCGAATCAGGGATGAGGAGGGAGAGCTCCCATCGATTATGCATGAGAATAAAAGAAATGCTGGATTATCAACGTTCGAACTTCAAATAAACGATAACGATGCAGATTCATTAGAGAACTCTTTCGTTACAATTGCCAGCACATTACAGTCTCCTCATGACGCTACAGAGAAGAACCGATGATTTTGAGAATTAATTGGAAATGCCGACGACTTTTTTAAACAAATTTTTTCCCAAAACGAGCTCGCATCCCCGGGGAGTAGAAACGAATGGCCAATCGGAATGAACGCCGTACGACCAGCACGAAGAGAAATCACCAAGCCACCAACAAAGAGACCTTTCGACCCAAGAGAGGAGATAAGTCGACTATAAATCTCTTGCATGAAAAGTCAGCTGAAGAGATGAGAATCACTACCAAGAGCCGTCATGAAGAGCTCTATAAGACAATTGTCAGAATGCGAAAGAATCCCCCACCCCCAATAATGATCAAAATTCAAGAAGGAAGGAAATTCAACCGATCAACTTATAACAACGTTGCCAGTTTTCAAATAGTACAGAAACCTTTGTCAGGTTCCATATAAATTTTGGCACCATCATTCGATGTGCAGGGTCGATATCTGCTCCCAATGTACCTTACTATTCAGCCAACCCCCAGCAACTCCCACCCCCACAAACAGAACGTCAACATTTCAAAAAATGGAAAGGCTGGTCCGTGAGGCGACTCCCGGGAGATGAGGGCGAATATTGGGGGGAACGACGCTTCTGTAAGTAGATATTTTTGTGATTGTTTGCCCTGCCATTCTTGTATGCAATAATCAAATTTTCGTCGGGGAAATATTAATTTTAACTATAGTAGAAGACGTCATTATACCGATAATCATAATACAAGTAAGAAATATATAAGTCGTATATTATAAATCATAACAATTTACATACCATAGTAATTGGACGATTTCTATAATAATAATTGCTATGTAACGAAATATTTAATCTGTACAATTAATATTCATAATATTTACCATGCACGTGTCGGTGTATAATAATTTCTATAATCAATAAATGCAGCATGCTAATCCTTAATGCCCATAATAGTAATACGGTATTTTAGATAATTTATTGGTTTGTGCATAATATAATTCTTTGTAGTTTTGGTAATTAGATTTTAAATGGAAGGCTCTAAAGATTAAAGATGATCAAGGGCAGGGGGGGATTCCTAGTGATTCACCCCCTCCCCCACAGAAGTCGCTTGTCACTGAGTAGAATTAAGAGCATAAACTTCAATTTAAATTGTAACCTTACAGCAGAAGAGGTAATAACATAATAGCAATAATAATATAATGTGTAGAACTAGAAATGATGGTCATAGTGATCGCAATAGGTTTTGTAAATCTCTTATGAAATTGTTATTGAAAATATAACTGCTGATGATCTTTTTGAAAACAATAGGCTTTGTGAATGAGTCCGCTGCCCTCCACCGGAGAGTCAACCTATCCCCTACCACAGATCACTGGGGAGACGCGGGAATGGAGGCGATTCGACTTGACTCCATACTGTTGATAAAAATAATGATAAAAACTGAATTTGTAATTAATTGAAGGGGCAAAATCCCCTTCTTGAAATGAATCGTATTAGTTTATAAGAGATGAAGGAAGATTCTTTTCCTTACGATAAGCATGACGGGATCATTAAGATTTTAAGAAATAAGCATTTGACTTATATGATAATGCTGTTCGTGAAGTTCTCTGGCACTCAACTAAAATCGTTGCTGCGGTATAAGAGATGTTTTTGATAATTGTATATATGTTCGGACAGCAAATAACAATGAGACTTATTTACTAGACTGTGGGAGTTGCCTCGACCTTTTAATTGCTACTGAATTGGATAAGGAGGAGGCCCCGATTGGAAGTGCCAGGCCGCAAACGGAGGCTGTATCCATATTTATAAAAAAAATAATGACTAAAGTTGACTTGGGGTTAGGCAGACCTTATACTTGCATGCATACGCTTCAGCAATTAAATTAAACAATGTCTTAGCATGCCTTTCATCAAAAAAAACACGGGCTTCATCATTGACTTAACGTACCATATTTTACCTAGATTCCAACACGAGACGTAGTATTTCTCTTTGTTAATGAAGCTTTTGATTTTATCAAGCATGTTCGGAACTCTAATTCCTCCCACTAGCCGATGTCTCTTTAAAGTATAACGCTTTTCGAATATGAATAGATTAATGATTAAATAGAAAGTACCAAGTTTTGTTCGTAAATCCTTATATGACGAACACCAATTAGATTTAAAGAATGATCAGTCAAAAAGAGGCGCTTTATTGTACAAAATTACCGGAGAAAAAGGGGCAGGAGCTATATTGTGACAGTGTGAAGAACAATTCGTCGCTCAGTCCACGACTTGAGTAGTAATTTGAAAAACTATAGGAGAGGGGAGGGGGGGAGTAAGGATTGTACTATTGGAAGGGGGGTGAAGATTGCACTGTTGATGAGGGGGGAGGAAGAGAGAAGAATGTCCTTGAAGGATGGATAATTTTAGTTCGCGAATTGCAGCAAATTTACCCATGACATGTGGATGGTTCAGCGGCCGCCAACAATTGAGGAGTAGAAAGCATAGATCCACCATCTTTTGAGAAAGCAAGGAGGAAATCAATAATTTATTGACGCATGGGTCATTTCGCGGGAGAAGCATTGGGGTTGTCCCAACAGTTTTTTCAAGAGCGGACGGGAGAGCTTCGTTAGTCGTTGATGAGTTATCGAACCAACAGATCCACCTACTGACAATTTTACCCTACCAAGATAAGGGATAATCTATAATGCATTGCAACATTCGCAAGTTAATTAACAAGGCTAGACGATTCGCAAGCTTACTAAACGTGCCCATGTCAGCGACAGAAACAAAGAACATATTTCACTATTCTTTCCTTTATTTCACCCTCCAACTATTTAATACAAGGACATAAGTGTTCTTCTAGTGCCTTCCAGCGCTTAATGATCAATCCTTGCTTGGGATTTAAAGAATTGTTTTGTTTATTTAATGACATTTAATGCAGTTCGACTCGTTGAGAACATGTCGTGCAATGTTGGAGGAAACGTTTTAGATAGCATAGATATATGAAAATTTATAATGAATCCAAGAAAAATGACTGTATTGCGCGCCACAGAGAAACAGACGTTCTTAGTTTCACATAGCGAGAAAGGCGTTAGGCCTAGCAAAAGACGAAGATCAATCGCAGTGAGTGAATGTTGCAAACCACGAAACTATCACAAGCTTAGGGCTATTCTCGGTCATGAATTAACTTTCTGCGAATGAACATAGTCGGAGCGGCCCAATTGTTGCACCCCTAACGAAAATGTTGAAAGGAAACCGCCTCCAATAAAAGATCTCTTGGGAGTGAGAAGCACGGCATTTCAAGAAGCCTAAAGCAGCGATGGTGCAGCGCCACCTGTTGTCGTTCCCTGATATTGAACAAATGAGTTACTAGTTATACTCAGAGGTTAGCGAGCGTCACTTTAGCCAGCGCACTTATGGGAGAAGAAAATAATCAGACAAAGATTTTCCGCCTTTACAGACTATGCTCTCGAGGGAAGTGGCACTACCACACATTGAGGTTAAGGAATTATATGCGTCAATAAACAGCTTACAAAAAATATGCTACTAATTGCCAATAAAGAATCACTTCTGTACTAGACAACAGTGGTTTAATCACAGCTGTATGAAAAAGAGTGCCGAAAAAATTCATATTCGAAGGTAAATTTAGTGAATCAATTTCTTCAAATTTGATCTGTCGTTAAATTAGTCCATCGAAGGCTAAACAACTAATATGGCAGATAATTTTAACAGAATTGGCTAACAAAAGAGATAAGATCATAGAGGCTGGGGAGTTGCAATTGCAACTGGCTTGTATAGAGAAAATGAGGAGTGGGCGTGGCCAAAAACAATAATACTATGAGAGGTAGTTACAACGAGAGAGGAAGTTATATGGATGGAACATTCCTGAATTCCGTAGTTGAAGGTTGATCCTTAAATCGACGTTAAAAGAAAGACTTTACTGAGTTAATAATAAATAATAATAAAATAATGATAATATAATAAATAATAAAATAATAATAATAATAATAATAATAATAATAATAATAGATAGTAATAAAATTATGATAATCATAATAATGAAAATTATCATAATTATTGTAATAATAATAATAATCAATAATAACTAATAATAACAACATAATAATAATATAATAGATAATAATAATAATAATAATAATAATAATAATAAAAAATAATAATAAAAGCAATGGTGTATAGTATAGTAGTAGTTAGAGTATAATGATTTGTAAAAATAGTGGGTAATAATGCGGTTAGTAGTAGGTAGTAGTATAGTGTTATAGTAGTAGTAGTAATAATAATAATGGTAACATATGTATAGTACTAAGCGAAGCTGGTAGATGAATAAATGACTTTGATAGTTTTGTTAAATAAAAGCTCATAACTACATTAAACAAAGGGTTAAACAGGAAAAATAATTGATGAAAAAATAACTTCATTAAGGAAGTGGGACTCCAGGTGAGATAAGCTTATAAATAAGAAACAACACTGACGACTGATGGTCTATATACAGAGCACAAACCACTAATACTAACGCGCCTAGAAAACTTAGTGGTGAAGGCCCTGATTACAATGAGTAATCCCCCACGCGCGAGGAGCTGCCTTGGCGTGAGTATCTCCAACCAGGCACAACCTAGAATAAATTGCAATAACCCGAGGAAAACAATCCATAGTGTAATAGAAATTCACTAAAGGAACAAAATATCATAATACAAATTAACACATGAAGAAGAAAAACTTAAACGGCACCCTTAGACTATCTCATGAAGGGATTATTGATAGAACCATGCATAAGTAGAGTAACAGAAATATATAAAGACAGAAAGTATGCGAGTCAAAAAATAAAAAGCGTTTGAAGGAATAATCTCCAAGAAGTTCGGGGGCAAGGTTTTAAGGAAGTCACGGAAAAATTTGACACCCTCCATGTGGATTTGTGTAAGTTACCCTACAGTATGGGATACAATTATTTGCTTGTTTTTATCGACAGATTTAGTAAGTTTCCCTTCGCCTACCCTCTTAGGCCAGGCGACGGTCGACTCGGTGTTGAATGTGTTAGTGGGCGAAATTTTTCCGTTCTGTGGCTCTATAAAAAGGCTCATCTCGACCGGGGAAGCCAGTTCACTCGCCAAATATTTAATGACGTGTTGTAACCTACTCACATAGATAAATATTTATCACGGACGCCTAATTCCCTTCGTTCAACGGATGGCAGAAAAATTGAACCAGAGCCGCTTCATAGTGACCACTAAGGTGTATGATTAATGATGAAGAGAATGAAGGATTAAAATGCCTGAAATTTTGCCTTGGGCTTGTCCATCACTTGATAATAGACGTTTGTTTTCCAATATTCAGAAGTTTTTTTTCCTAATGGAAGTCCAATAAATTAATCTTGTCGAAAGTCGACTCTGTTAAGTAATCTTTCATTCTTTCAGGCTGTTTTCATTTTTAAAGACTCAAATAGGTTCTAGAGAAATTTTACTTTTTCTGCAATGTTCTTTATTTTGTTCCAGAGGTTGTATATTGGTTTCTGCTCTCCTGAAAAGTAGCACCAGTGACCGTTTTGACAACTGTCAGAAGAGATACACGGACCTTTTAGGGTGCACGGATAAAAAAAGTAATAAACGTTTACATTTTAAACAAGGGAAGAGGCCAGTAGAAAAATTTAGAGAAAGTAAGAATCTTCATAACATAACGAATAGGGACGCTGAAAAACCCAGAGAAAAAATAAGATTAAATAAAAAAAAAAAAAAATAAAATATATTTTACGATAATAATAATAAAGAAACAAAAAAAAAGAAAGAGAGCAAAAGGGGGCTTCTTAATTCTGCATGCAATTCTTAGAATTAGACAGTAGTTGAAATTGATACTTTTATACACTTCCAAAAAAAAAAAAAAAAAAAAAAAAAAAAAACTCTTCTTACCCCTATCTAATACATATAGACGAAACGATGCGCCACAACACTAATAGTAGCAATAATAAATTCCCGCATGTTCCTTACAAAATGTCACAGGAAGGGTTGTAATAGAAGAGTTGAAATAGTCAAAACCCCGAGGGATTAAGAAGGTCTTTATGTATTTTGTAACAATATATTGTAAGAAATGAATTTGTTGTTTCGTAATAATAATTCAAATTATTACAAAAAAAAAAAAAAAAAAAAAAAAAAAAAACCTTGTGACGGCAGGATTTCTACTGGTACAATTATTATTAACCTCTCAATACTACGTAATTGGGTAATTTTACTAATTAATTTTATTATATATAAAAAATAGTTAAATCTAACCTTTTATGTAACTATTTTTGTGGAGGATTCACTGCAATGCAGCCCGCGAAATGGTCTGCATTTCGAGGGAAGGAAAGCAGATAAGGCCTTAAGATAACAAGGAAAAGAGTCGCATTTGAGCTCGGCTCATTGAAAAAGAACCGGAAAAATGGTTTTGATTGATAGGAGCTGTACATATATAACTTTCACCCATTTATAATACTGTGAAATTAAGCCTATTGGTTGACATCAACAAATGAGCATTTTAAATTGTTTCTAATACATTGATATCATTACCATACTATGATTATTAATAGTTTAGGAATAAAAGAATAAAAAGAAATTACTCCTTTTCACTATCAGCTGCTATTAACCTCTGTCAAAGGTTATTACATATATAATATATATATAAAATATAGATATATATATATATATTATATATTATATATATATATATTATTATATAAAGTATATATATATATATTATATATATATATATAATGATATAATATAAGTAAATATAATATTAGTGTGATGGAACGATTAATCGTCAATCGTCATCGATCATCGCAAAAATACGCATATTTTTTAATCGTCATTCGATCAATCGTCATCGTTCAAATATCCGCCATATTTTGCCATTAAATTGAACAAATATTAAGAATTTGGATAATATAGAAACTCAATAATAATAAATAATAATAATAATATAGATAATAATAATAATAATAATCATAATAATAATATTAATAATGAATAATAATAATAATAATAATAATTAATAATAATAATAATAGTAAAAATAATAATAATAATAATAATAATACTATATATAATATATATATATTATATATAATATATATATATATATAGATATATATATAAATATAATATATTATGTATATATATAATATATAAATATATATATATATATATATATATATATATATATATATACCATTTCTTTATATTGATAAACATTCCAGTGCCTAATGGCTCGCCTTTCTGTTATGCGTTCATATCACACTCATCCTCCAGACAACATATCATCTACACATACTTATATCCACACCCCTTCTTCTAACAACATCTTTCAGACATCCCTATCCCTTATAATCCATACGTGTAGGGATAAAAAATCGCCACATCTATGTCCTGCGGTCGTAGAAGGCGACTAGGGACGGTGTGTCAGTTAGGTTGGCTGCCTACTACACTTATCCTTTGCCAGAATGCTAATGCATGCCTCGGAGGAGGTCGTGATCGCAGTAAGCGCCCTGCTATCCTTCGGCGAAAATGCATGAATGTATTCTGTATAGTGAAATGTCAGAGAATAATGTTGAGAGATGAGGAGGAGTGATGGATTATTTAAGAAAGGCAAATTTGATTTGTCGGCTGTGACTGAAACCCAAAGATGAAAGTAAACTGGTGAATATTGAGTGGGGGGTGTTGAACATGTGTTTGTTGTGTGTGGAAGAATGAGAGGGATAGAAGGATTAATTCTGATGAGGTGAGTTGTGGGGGTTTAAGGGGGTTAAGAGAGCAGTATGTAGAATTTTGGATGTAAATTATGTGTTGACTAGAAGTCTAAGTAATTTAGTTTGAAATGTCAAATTTGTCTGTGGTGCTTACATATGTCAATCTGAGGTAATGTTGAAAAGAAGTCTATTATTGGAAATGAATGATGTTTTGGATATGGGGAATAGGAGATTCAGTTCATTCGCCATGTCTGACCATTTAAGGATTTTTTTTTACATTGTCACCACCATCGACGGCAAGCCCTATTCAAGGAGGGGGTGTTTTACTCTCAAAAGTTCACCTCTAGCGCAAATATACGCATATGAGCACAGACGCAGCTTTAAAGTGAGGAGATTATTATATTCAGTAGAAATACAGAAGATGGAAGAGAATTCCACACAACAGAGTGGTGGGAAAAAGAGAGCACACAGCAAGAATAGCTGGAGTTACCAATCCAAACAATACTCGTGCGCATATACACACTATTGTGCTCGAAGGCGTCGTATAAAGGTGGTGTACGGAGTGAATAAATTCCCCTCGAGCACTTGCCAGCTGCGTACCTATAGGAAGAGATTAAAAGACAACATCGCCCTCGCAAAATAGCAGGTCAAGTGAACTGGAAATTACAGAACAGTTTAAAAGCCTTTTTGCCGCTGACTCGACCCTGCCAAAGCGCTGTGAACAGACCTTTCCCCCAGATATGGAGCAGTGGTTAGTACTCCGATACTTATGTGCGGGAACCGTTTGGTGATTACGGAAGCAACTTGAGAAAAGGAGGGAAGTTCACAGTCTAAAACAGTAACTATCCAGTTCTTGAGGCGCCCTAAGCAAACCTTGTAATGTGAGTGTTCCCAAGACATTTTTTTGTCCAAGTTAAAGCCAAGGATGATTTATTGTCAAGCAGATGAGACGACAAACCGTCGAAAAGGAAAAGTTAGAAGGTATTTTGGGAGAAGGAGATTTAAAGTTCGGTTTTAAGAATGAATTTCCACAAATCTCTCT